>JACEEZ010010205.1:252500-280000 GCA_016584305.1 Chionoecetes opilio | reverse complement strand
AACACTCCCGAGGTGCCAAGGGCGTGACTCACCCGAAAGGCCCCGCCACGGCGCCCGGTGGAGATGTATCGCTCTGGTGTCTCGTCATGGTTCGCCCCTAGATCAACTGACTTAATTATCTTATATCAGTACTTATATATAAAGATCAGTACTTATATATAAAGATTGATAGTCAGTTAATCTTGGCTTGCTCGACGCTCAAATCTTCCGTCGCAAATCACCTTCAATGTTGTATTGATTTTCATACAGTGGTAGATTAGTTTATTCTCTCTTGCTTAGTACGTGCACTAGCTGTATATTCTTGATTTTTTCTTCTTATGGCAGTCTCTATAGATTCATTAGTTTTTTTTGTCTCTCTTACACGTCTGTTTTTTTATTCTCTCTTGCTTAGTACGTGCACTAGCTGTATATTCTTTATTCTCTCTTGCTTAGTACGTGCACTAGCTGTATATTCTTTATTCTCTCTTGCTTAGTACGTGCACTAGTCTTTTGTATATCTCTGTTATTCTTTCTTGCTTAGTACGTGCACTAGCTGTATATTCTTTATTCTCGCTTGCTTAGTACGTGCACTAGCTGTATATTCTTTATTCTCTCTTGCTTAGTACGTGCACTAGCTGTATATTCTTTATTCTCTCTTGCTTAGTACGTGCACTAGCTGTATATTCTTTATTCTCTCTTGCTTAGTACGTGCACTAGCTGTATATTCTTTATTCTCTCTTGCTTAGTACGTGCACTAGCTGTATATTCTTTATTTCTCTCTGGGTCTAGTCAAGTGCACTAGTCTGTATATTCTTAGAGTTATTATTTTTTCTTTGGCAGTCTCTATAGATTCATTAGTTTTTTTTTCTTACACGTCTCTTTTAATCTCTCTGCTTACTACTGTTTTCTTGAGTTTTTCTTCTTTGGCCATCTCTGTAGCCATTCATTGTTATCATTTTTTCTCCCTCTTTGTCTGTCTGTCTCTTATACGTTCATTAGTTTCTTCTTCTTTTCTCTCTCTTCTCTCTCTCTCTCTCTCTCCTCTCTCTCTCTCTCTCTCTCTCTCTCTCTCTCTCTCTCTCTCTCTCTCTCTCTCTCTCTCTCTCTCTCCTCTCTCTCTCTCTCTCTCTCTCTCTCTCTCTCTCTCTCTCTCTCTCTCTCTCTCTCTCTTCTCTCTCTCTCTCTCTCTCTCTCTCTCTCTCTCTGTCTGTCTCTTTCTTACACGTTAATTATTTTTTTTTCTCTCTCATATTTCTATGTCTCTATTTTTCTTACACGTCCCTTGCTCCGAAACACCGACCCGCCCGTCACTGTTTTCCTGAAGAACTCAGCCACAATGTTGGTGTTCTGGGGTGTGCACAGGTGTAGGTGGCCCGGCACAGGTGTTACAGGTGCCTATTAAAAGTACAGGTGTTGCACGAATACAGTTTGGAGGAACACACATATATATATTTTTTCTCTCTTTCTCTCACACACACTGTCACACACACACAATTTATCTCTCTCTCACACTAGTTTTTCTCTCACACACACTATCTCTCTATCTCTCTCTCTCTCTCTCTCTCACACACACACACACACACACACACACGCATGTACTAGTTTCCGGCAATTAGAAGCAGCTGCAGCAGTCACGCAGGTTTGTCATGGTGAAGTGGAGGGAGAAGGAATTCACTGACAAGGCAATGAAGACTTCGACGTGTACGATGACTTCGGTTAGACGTTAGGTTAACCCCTTGAGACCCAGAACGTAATTTCCATTGCAATTTGGCTGCCATCAGATGATTTTCAGTGACTGTAAGCAATATTTTATAGATATGACATGTTTAGTATCCTTGTCGACTAACTAATTTGGTATATCCAGTTACTTTTCGTTATTTTATGGCTAACCACAGACAATTTTTTATAGTAAGGGAACGCTCTGGGTGTGAAGGGTTTAATGTCACACTCTTGTTTCGGTACGCACAATGCAAAGTTTCTCAGTAAACGAAGAAATAATGCTGGTTTTTATTTTACATGGAAAATACCGTAACATGATAACACGGAGGCAATCAAATAGATATGTATGTAGATGAATAAGAAAGTGAGAAAAAACAAGACTGTAAGATGAATTTGATCTAAACAGAATTTGACGAAAATAAAGAGATAAAAGAGGAGGTGACAAAAAAAAACAATTTAGCACACTGCTGTATCGAATTATCTCTCTCTCTCTCTCTCTCTCTCTCTCTCTCTCTCTCTCTCTCTCTCTCTCTCTCTCTCTCTCTCTCTCTCTCTCTCTCTCTTCAGTTATTCAATTCACAGATAATCGGGCGTCGAGTCATTCCACGCGTCATGTGTCATTCCACAATCTTGCTCAAACCTTTCAGAATGTTAAAGCCTCTTTGTTGCGTGGCATTCATAGCATTCTTTTTATTCCTTTCAATATGGCTTAACAACCTGCACCTTCAGGCTTAACATATTTTTGTGTTCTGCCAAAGACGACTGTATACTGGACTTGCTACTCAGTTTGGGCTATTTCCACTGGAGGCCAATGTCGCGATTCCTGACATTTTCGAACATCACTCCCATTTCCCTTCCTATGGCTTATCTGTGCTTATCTTCCTATGGTATATCTATAAATGATATACTGTTATCTTCGTAAATGTTTATTATATAATATTATGAAATAAAAAACAGTAAAATACACTAAAGAAATGTCATTATGAGACTCTGAAGAAATATGCATGAACTTTATATTCACTTAAACTCTTCGCCATTTAACATTTTGAGAGAAAACTTTTTACATGAAACATATCAATAGAAGCGGAATTATATTAGCTTTCCATTGATATATTTAATTTTCTGATAAATGAATTAGCACCATGCATAAATTATTATACCATAAATTATTATAACAACATATTATTATAACATTATATGAGTTATCATAACAACATATTATTATAACATTATATGCGTTATCATAACATATTACTATAACATTATATGCGTTATCATAACAACATATTATTATAACATTATATGCGTTATCATAACAACATATTATTATAACATTATATGCGGCCTGTAAACATTATATGCAAATAGGGTGTGCATGAGTGTGTGTGTTTATCGCTTTACCCTCACGCGTTGAAAAGGAAAATAGCTTATACGTTAATGCAGTTTTGATACAGCTCTTCACCTCACCCTTGGAGGGGAGGCAAGGAGGGCGAGGTGTGTGTGTGTGTGTATGTATATGAAAAAGGAAGAAAAGAAAAAGAAAATGTTAGTGGCTATCGGTAAAACCATCCAATATACAAGTCGGTCTGTTTCCCGCCCCGATGCGAGGACGGAAAGTATCGACAGACCAAGGAAATTTACAAAGATTACCAGCAGTTTACTCTTGCGGTAAACTGCTGGGGATTCTCTATTTTTTCTTACCTTATTCCTATGACGTTTTTATTATTTGCTGGTCTTATTCATTCATTTTATTATGTTTTGTACACGAGAGCACGTATTTCGTTATCGAGTTTGTGTTTTTATATATGTGGAATATTAACGCTGATAAACCAGTGCCGCGGTGAGGTTCCCGGCATGATGTAAGGTTTGTTTTGCTCCTCGCTGGCGGGCCTGACTAATGACCCAATCAACAGGAAACTGGGATTTGTTGGCGTTTTGTTTGCGCGCCGCTGCAACGCCTGATTTTTTGTGGCACACCAACGAGGGCTAATAATAAAGTGGTGACAGAATTGCTGACGGCCGTAAGTGGATGTTTTTTCTTGTGCCTGGGTGTGCGCCGCTTCGGACAGGATTCGCTTCGGAATGTAACGCCGACGCACACGCATCACGTACATACCTCTCCTCTTCCCTCAGTCTCCAAGGCCCTCCTTGTGCCACCTTCCTCCTACACTCATCGCCCTCCTAGATTGCCTCCCTTATTGCGCGGGGCACGAGTAGCAAGTCCAGTATAGAGTAGCCTACAGTCTGTGGTTCTGTCATCTATTTCTGTCATCATTCTTTCTTACAAATCAAAATAACTTCTTGCTCCGTGTTTTCCCATGAAGAATATTCGTGAATGTACATGGAATCACTTCAGAAAGAATGGAGATTGAAAAACAAACAGCTGGAAAATCATAACTCTCAGCTGCCATTAATATTTTGTTATTTTTGTGAGCCATTTTGCCGTTATTATGATATACTAATCAACCCTTTTTTTTCCAAGGTAATTTACAAAAAGATTCATACTCATGCTGATGATTAACCCCTTCACACCCAGATCTTTCCTTTGCTATAAAAAATCGGCTGTTTTTAGCCATAAAATTACGAAAAGTGACTAAATAAACCAAATTAACTAGTGGACAAGGATACTAAACAGGTCACAGCTATAAAATATTGCTTATATTCACTATAAATCGTCTAATGGTGGTCAAATTACAATGAAAATTATGTTCTGGGTCTCAAGGGGTTAATGCTCTATGTTATTTATGCTGAAGACGAAGTAGTAGGGAGTTTTAAAATCTTGACGGCAGATTCAGTTGACACGAGATTCACACGTGAACGGTGAACCTAAGGACACGTAGCGTACATTGCTCAACAATAAACTTGCCTGATCCTCGCCAGGCCGACATAATATCATAACCGATGATACTTTCAGTGGTGTGTAGTATTTTATTTTATTAACACAAAATTTTTGGTCCAGTACCTTCCCGTCTTATTTGTTTTGTACACTTTACTTACCGTCCATTTCGTTTTTGCCCTTTCCTCGCACGTCTCTTTCGTTTTAAACTTTTTTTTTTAGCCAGCCTCCCATGTTTTGTTTTCACTTTTCCACCGCGCGTCTAATTCGTTTTAGGCCCTCCATCACGTGCTTCGTCAGCCTCACTGCCCCCCCCCCCCCACACACATAGAGAGAGAGAGAGAGAGAGAGAGAGTCCCTCCATTGTAATTACTTCTCGTACTTCCTCTCTTCACACCCTGGCTGCTTCATCACACTCGACAGTTCTTGTCGAGAAATCTACAAAAACCACTAACATTTTCTTTTCGTTTTGAACATGGTTGGTAATCACTAGGTTGGTAATCACTAATCAGAGAAAAACAATATTGTGCATTTTTTGATAAATAAGTATAATGGCTTAACCAGTGCTTACAATATAAATCTTGACTATATTTCACAATGCATGTAACCCCGCGTTACATTATGGTCGGAGTGCTCCACCAAGGGCATCGTGGCCAAGGAGTAAGTCTCAGAAACCCCGAATATTCAATAATGTACAAATTCTTCATCAGTAGGCATGCTATTTTATTTGACGGTCAATGAAAGTAAACTTTAATGGACCTGCAGGCGAGAAAACATACTTCAGAGGACGTTCTAGCTCTCCGTGCTTCCATTCCACATTGTAGCGATGCAGCATCTGGGAAAAAATGTTCAGAGTAAGAAAAATATTGAAAGATATAGATAATACCTTATAACTTTGATTCAGGTTTGCTTCCATGTTTCCATGTGTTGACAAGAATCCTTTGATGCAAATGTAGACTAATAGTCGTAAGTTGACGACAGCATCTTGCAAGGGACCGGATGTGCAGAATAGTACAATTATAATTATATACTGTCGCTGTGTACTGGCTATATACTGACCCGGGAGTCACGCCCCCTGGCGCCCCTCGCTTCTTTGGGAAGCAACGGATTAGTTGCCAAAGAAAAAAAAACCCAAATCTTTAAACAGATTACGTATTTCCAATCACCATATCAATTAACATCACCCTAAAAAACAGGATGTTAAAAAAATCAAGGCAGATTGCACTTTGTGTAAAGCCAAATATCACACTGGCTCAACAAAATATATAATTAAGCAGCAACACCTACGGCCTTGAATCCATACTGCAACTATAGTCTATTTTTTTTATTATGGTCAAAATGCAGTAAGGAAGCCACGCCCCCTGCCTGCCCTTCTATTCTACGGGGCAGCTGATTGGTGCATTCCTCGTATCATCACTACCAATCACAATATCTTCACTACTTAACAGCGGCGTGACCACTGGGTTAGACATCTTCACTACAGAGGGTGACAAAATCAAAAATCCCTCTGTAGTGAAGATTGCTCTCTCCAGTGGTCACGCCGTTGTTAAGTAGTGAAGATACTGTGATTGGTAGTGATGATACGAGGAATGCACCAATCAGCTGCCCCGTAGAATAGAAGGGCAGGCAGGGGGCGTGGCTTCCTTAGTGCATTTTGACCCTAATAAAAAAAATAGACTATAATTCATGAGAGCTGCTTAGATTACATGAACTTTTGTGTAGTACTTGGTATACAGATAGTGTATTTAACACATGTTTCTTACTGTAGTTTCTTTTAATGATTATTATAAAGAGGAGGCTTACCCTAGCCACTAAGGTGTAAATCTCCTGCTCTGCAATGCGGCGTCCAATGCACATGCGGGTGCCGAAGGAGAAAGGGAGGGAGGCACAGGGGTGGATGGTGCCGTAGGGCCGATGCCGCAGCCACCGCTCCGGCAGGAATTGCTCGTGGTGTTCAAACTCGTTCTCATCCATGCTGGAGAAGGCAGTCACCAGGAACACCATCCACTGCAAAGAATTGCAACACGTGTCATAGCAAGTCTGGATAGGTGGTCATATTTGAAACATTTCCCCTTTTGTGCAAGTCTTTTATTTTTATAGTTAAAATTTTTCTTTAGTGTTTACCTCTTCACACCCATATTTTTCTTTTGCTATAAAAAATCGTAGGTTGTCGAGCCATAAATTTACGAAAAGTAACTGCATATATCAAATTTGTTATTGGACAAGGATACTAAACAGGTCATATCTATTGCATATTGTTGATATTCACTAAAAATTGTCTAATGGTAGCCAAATTACAATGGAAATTACGTTCTGGGTCTCAAGGGGTTAAAGACTTACCCCTTTTTGGAGAAGGAAGTTCTCTAGTTTTATATCTTGTTGGAGGGTGCGCATAGGACCCAGCATGGGAGGCAGGATGCTGCAAACACAAAGACACAATTTTCAGCTTCCCTTCTCAGGAAATGAATTCTCAGAAATATTTCATGGTGTGGAGAATGGGACATTTTACCGTTCCCTAAGAAGCCTCAAAAATGCATCCTCATTCCTATACTACGTGTTGTGAGTGTAGCATTGGTTCTGGAGTTCCCATCATCTCACCGATTAGCCTCCTTGACCACTGCCTTGAGATAGGAGAATTGGTTCAGGTGGTGGGGGGTGAGGGGAGCCGCGCCGTCCCCCAACACCCTATCCAGCTCCTTCTGCAAGCTCCTTTGAGCATCAGGATTTTTTGCTAGTAGGTATAAGATCACAGCTGCCATGTCTGCCATCTGAGGGGAAGAAATCATACTTTAGCTACCCAAATCATATAAAGAAACTTTCACCTTTGTTTTTGCCCTCTCTTCTTAGATCTAGATAATACAATTGTTGCCTTTTAATTCAAATCAAACTTCTGTTCAGAATCAAACTTTAGGTATTAGTATTAGCCCTTGCGCCTGTGGTGGGTAAGAACCCGCTACCCGGGGACACAAGGCTAGTGTGACATCCGGGTTACCACAGCTACCTTCCCCAGGTTTCACCAAGTACCCATTTATCGACCAACCCCGAAAGGAAGGATGAGCAGCTGGATGGGCTGCACCCCGACTGCCCTGGCCAGGATTCGAGCCCGGGCCCGTGGATTCGTAGCTAGGTGCGCTAGCCACTACATCACGGAGGCGACGTGAAAACCACAGTGCTGTTTATTACTTCATCAGCTCAGTCGTATGGGGACGAGCAAGAATGACACACTTGTGGGCAGAATGCCCCAACCCATTGCCTGAGCAGTGACATCAGGGGCAATGCATTGAAAAGAGGACAATGCATTGGATGCAGAGTCGTGGATACAACTAAGCCAATGCATACAAGAAGCTGCAGGGAGTGCATTCATAGTCAGGCACAGAGAGGCAAGCCATAGGGGTATTGTTGTATCAGGCTTCATTCCATAATTTACATATTTTTGCTAACATTTTCTGAAAGATATTAGTTGCCCATTAGTTCCCATTATTGTAGGTTCTGCAAAAATAAAGACTTGTAAATTGTTTTAAATTGTTCTCATGAATTTGCTTTTTGTTATGCATCACATAACTTGTTTGGGAGAAGGCCAGTTGTACGAAGAAGAAAAAAACCCACCGGTTTACTCGATCAACCCTTTATGCTAATTCAGCGTACCTTTTCTGGGTCACGATAACTGTTATTGTTAGAAGTGTTTTTGAAGAACAATGATTTTTTCAGCACATACATCAGCCAAGCTATCAACATTCTCTTTCTTTACAGGTGCTCCCTACTTGCTGACCTTGCTTCACCTTTTGCCTACTGTTGACCTGTTGTTGCTCACCGTGTCTGTGCCGCCCGGGATGAGGTCAATCATGAAGGTGATGACGTCTTTGCGGCTGAGGTCACGTTGAGACAGCAACTGCTCCACCATGGTCAGTCTGGCGCCGGGATTCTCTTCTAGCTTGGTCTGCATTTTAGATTCTATCTCTTCCAGTACACCGTTGCAGGTTCTGAAAGAGAAACAGTATTGAGGGACTTTAGTACAGGGAGGGACACTTAGAAGAGTAGACCAAATTTTCAAAGGAAATATAACTGTAGCTGAAATGTAACTGTGAAGTGGTGCAGGTAAAATACGAAGAACATAAGAAAATAAGGAAGCTACAAGAGGCCGCGAGACCTATACGTGGCAGTTCCTGTTACTTAATACTACCTACATCCACCTTTCATCCCCATCCATGAAATTATCTAGCCTCCTTTTAAAGCTCTCTATTGACTCCGCACTAACTACCTGTCTACTGAGTCCATTCCAATCTAACGACTTCAGAGAGGGTGATTTCCTTTATAAGTATGACAGAGTACTGCACCTGCTGTCTAGTTTATAATCTAAGCTGCCAACAATTCATAACATTGCATTCCTAAGTACAGTATTATTTTGCTTTGCGAAGTATTTCATTCCTCAACATTAAATACGTCTTCTCATTTTATTAGAGTCTGGCTTCATGCATTAAGTATTCTGGAAATCTGTGGCACATGCCTATAACATTTTGTGATTCTACATTTCATTTATAATGCCTGCTATTGTATTCCATTTTCATCATAGCATACACATCAGTTACTATACTCTACCCTGCCACTCTTCTTATCATGGTGTCATTCTTCATGAATAATGGCAGACTGACCTGCCAGAAACAACCCGTGAGAGGTGAATAAAAACTTGGCAGCAGCTAGCTATTGGAGCTCATTAGTAACAATATGTATGAATGTTGTTGGCTGCATCTCTTACTCTTTGAGCATATCCATGGACTTCTGAAGCTGCTTGAACATCTTTGTGGGATAAAGTTTCCACAACTTTGAGCCAGTCTCGCACTCCTTGATGGCAGTCATGAAGTCCCTGGCTGCCGCGATGACGTGTTCAGGCCCTGATCCAGTGGGGAGGGAGGGGTCCAGGCAGCCCAGGCGCTGGTTCAGGGAGATCAAACACACGCCTGTATAGGGGAGTGTTTGTGAGAGTATGTACTACAATTCATGCACTACACCATTTTGATGATTAATAAGTTTGTTATTCCTGTTAATGCATATACAGTCGAGTAGCAGTAGTAATCCTATTATTACTACTACTGCTAAATATTCTATACAGGTGTGCCTGCGCTCAGCTGTATTGCCCCTGATAGCCTTGAAGCCAAGCAACATTTAGCTCCACTCATTTTGGTTTTTGGAGGGGACATTAGCAAAATACCAGTTCACCTGGGTCTGCTGGTGTTTCCCTAAGTCTCCTGCAAGCTGGTCCAGTGAAGGGCAACATTTGAGGTGATTTGAACACATCAGTGAATAACTAACTAAAACACCAATTCGTTATATGACGTTTCATGCGGTAAACTGTGGTCTGGGCTCTTGTAGTCTTATTTGAACAGTTTTTGTTCTACAGGAAATACCAGTTAGTCTCGCTGGGCTTTGTAGCATCACATTTAACTATGTTCTTATGATTCTTATACTTTGTAAATACCATTTTGATTTCTGAAGTGCAACTTAATCACTTATTGAAAAATCAAATTGATAAACAACGTGTTACTTCCTTGCAGAACACATAAAATTTTCCTCACAATTCTAAACCCATTTTCTCGCAGTTTCTTCTTTGAAGTACAACTAACACTCACTCCTCGAAAGTCTTAACATTATTCTGAAAGATTAAACACTTCTCATTCCCTCAGATACAGATCATTAACACTTCATTCCTCAGATACAGATCTTAACACTTCACTCCTCAGATACAGATCTTAACACTTCATTCCTCAGATACAGATCTTAACACTTCATTCCTCAGATACAGATCTTAACACTTCACTCCTCAGATACAGATCTTAACACTTCATTCCTCAGATACAGATCTTAACACTTCATTCCTCAGATACAGATCTTAACACTTCACTCCTCAGATACAGATCTTAACACTTCATTCCTCAGATACAGATCTAAACACTTCACTCCTCAGTTACAGATCTTAACACTTCACTCCTCAGATACAGATCTTAACACTTCACTCCTCAGATACAGATCATAACACTTCATTCCTCAGATACAGATCTTAACACTTCATTCCTCAGATACAGATCATAACACTTCACTCCTCAGATACAGATCTTAACACTTCACTCCTCAGATACAGATCTTAACACTTCACTCCTCAGATACAGATCTTAACACTTCATTCCTCAGATACAGATCATAACACTTCACTCCTCAGATACAGATCTTAACACTTCACTCCTCAGATACAGATCTTAACACTTCATTCCTCAGATACAGATCTAACACTTCACTCTCAGTTACAGATCTTAACACTTCACTCCTCAGATACAGATCTTAACACTTCATTTCCTCAGATACAATCATAACACTTCATTCTCAGATACAGATCTTAACACTTCATCCTCAGATACAGATCTTAACACTTCACTCCTCAGATACAGATCTAAACACTTCACTCCTCAGATACAGATCTTAACACTTCATTCCTCAGATACAGATCTTAACACTTCATTCCTCAGATACAGATCTAAACACTTCACTTCTCAGTTACAGATCTTAACACTTCACTCCTCAGATACAGATCTTAACACTTCACTCCTCAGATACAGATCTTAACACTTCATTCCTCAGATACAGATCTTAACACTTCATTCCTCAGATACAATCTAAACACTTCACTTCTCAGTTACAGATCTTAACACTTCACTCCTCAGATACAGATCTTAACACTTCATTCCTCAGATACAGATCTAAACACTTCACTCCTCAGATACAGATCTTAACACTTCATTCCTCAGATACAGATCTTAACACTTCATTCCTCAGATACAGATCTTAACACTTCACTCCTCAGTTACAGATCTTAACACTTCACTCCTCAGATACAGATCTAAACACTTCACTCCTCAGATACAGATCTTAACACTTCATTCCTCAGATACAGATCTTAACACTTCACTCCTCAGATACAGATCTTAACACTTCACTCCTCAGATACAGATCTTAACACTTCATTCCTCAGATACAGATCATAACACTTCACTCCTCAGATACAGATCTTAACACTTCACTCCTCAGGTACAGATCTTAACACTTCACTCCTCAGATACAGATCTTAACACTTCACTCCTCAGATACAGATCTAACACTTCACTCCTCAGATACAGATCTTAACACTTCACTCCTCAGATACAGATCTAACACTTCACTCCTCAGATACAGATCTAACACTTCACTCCTCAGTTACAGATCTTAACACTTCACTCTTCAGATACAGATCTAACACTTCACTCTCAGATTACAGATCTTAAACACTTCATTCCTCAGTACAGATCTTAACACTTCATTCCTCAGATACAGATCTTAACACTTCACTCCTCAGATACAGATCTTAACACTTCACTCCTCAGATACAGATCTTAACACTTCACTCCTCAGATACAGATCTTAACACTTCACTCTTCAGATACAGATCTAAACACTTCACTCCTCAGATACAGATCTTAACACTTCATTCCTCAGATACAGATCTTAACACTTCATTCCTCAGATACAGATCTTAACACTTCATTCCTCAGATACAGATCATAACACTTCACTCCTCAGATACAGATCTTAACACTTCACTCCTCAGATACAGATCTTAACACTTCATTCCTCAGATACAGATCTTAACACTTCATTCCTCAGATACAGATCTTAACACTTCACTCCTCAGATACAGATCTTAACACTTCACTCCTCAGATATATATCAAGTTCTTCATTGGAAGAATAATAAAAGGAGATGGATATAAGTTAGTCAGATGGATGGTGCATTAGCGCACCTGTGCAGGAAGTCGAGGGCCACCTGGTCCACCTGGGGCAGGTACTGGTGCACGTTGTCCGGACGCAGGACCTTGGGCCGCAGGATGGAGGCCACGCGGGACCACTCCGGCCCATTCCTGGAAAGCCACTCCAGTTATATTTGTCCATTCCTGGAAAGCCACTCCAGTTATATTTGTCCATTCCTGGAAAGCCACTCCAGTTATATTTTTCCATTCCTGGAAAGCCACTCCAGTTATATTTGAATGCTGTTTACAGCAGAACAGGCTAACAAATTATTGAATGATATAAAACTTGTAGGTATAAGAGTAAAATCTTGCAAGGTGGTTAAAGATAAATATGAAGATGGGGGCATCCGCTAAGCCGCGCGTGGCCTCGGTGCTCATCTCCGTCGCATTAGCCCTTGAGCCTGTGGTAGGTGACAAACCGCTACCCCGGGACACTGGGCTAGTGTGACATCCGGGTTACCATAGTTACCTTCCCGAGGTTTCAATAGGTACCCATTTATCGACCAGCCCCGAAAGGAAGGATGAACAGCTGTTTGGGCTGCACGCCGACTGTCCTGGCCGGGATTCGAACCAGGGCCCGCAGATCCGTAGCTTGGCGCGCTAGCCACTACACCACGGAGGCGACGTGGAGACCAAAACATGATCTCAGAAATACATCAACCGGATGGCATTATGATGAATGGGCATAAAAGAAATAGGAAATGAAATGAAATTTATGGACAAAAACAAAGTAGACCAGATGATTTCTCCTGCTGGTTCAGAAGAACTAAGTGTTCAGCCAATACACATGATAATGCAAGAATCCTTAAACAAGGAAAATTCCCAGAGAACTGGAAAAGAGCAAATATATTTAAATGTTTAAGAAAGGGAATAACCAGGACCCTTTAAACTACAGATCTGTTTCACTAACAAGTGTATATAGTGTATAAGATCATGGAAAAGATTGTTCAAAGAAATTGGTTTAACCCCTTGAGGCCCAGAACGTAATTGCCATGGTAATTTGGCTACCATTAGACGATATTTAGTGAATATAAGCAATATTTAATAGATATGACCTGTTTAGTATCCTTGTCGACTAACTAATTTGGTATATTCAGCTACTTTTCGTAATTTTATGGCTCGACAACATACAATTTTTTAGAGCAAAGGAAAAATCTGGGCGTGAAGGGGTGAAGCATTTGAAAAGAAAATAATATGATATCAAAAAGGCATTATAAATTTAGAGAGGAAAAATCATGTGTCACAAAGAGTTCTTACTCTCCTACGACTCCCGCTTTCTTGTCATAATAGGCGTCTTGATATCTTGCCTTCTTGAGACTCTCCATGGGCAGCCTCACCGGGTTGTCCATGGAGGACTGCAGGATGGTCTTGACGTGCTCGGGCTGGCTCAGCATCACGAGGGTGGGCTGGCCGGGGAACTTGACGCGCAGCACACTCCCATATTTATGGAAGAGCTTCTTGAAGTAGATGTGTGTCTTATCCTTATCAAAATCTGAAGACCAAGTGGAAATAATGGGGTTATTATAAAAGCCATGGGTCATATGAATCTTCTCTTATGGAAGCTTCACCGCTCACATAACTATGATCTTAAAATGAATGTGAACCTCCTAGGATATGCCCCTCAGTACACTCGCCGTCCAGGGTAGGGATAGGAGGGTAGGATAGATAGAGGGTAGGAGGATATAGAGGGTAGGGTATAGCATGTAGGGGTATAGTCTTCAGCGCCTCAACCAATCACTTGCACCCTCCTCAGGTGGTTGCGTGATTATCTCATTCAAGGGGGGGGGGGGGTCAGATAGTGCTTTATAACATAAGAACATAAGAAAATAAGGAAGCTACAAGAGGCCGTGAAACCTACACAAGGTAGTTCCTGTTACTTAACACTACCTACATCCACCTTTCATCCCCATCCATGAAATTATCTAGCCTCCATTTAAAGCTCCCTAATGACTCCGCACTATCTACCTGTTTACTGAGTCCATTCCAATCATTTACCACCCTATTTGTGAAGTAGTTTTCCCTATTTGTTAATAGTTAAATCTACGCTTTTCCAGCTTGAATCCATTACTTCTTGTTCTTTGTTCTTGTTACTTTGCTGCTGGTTTCGTTGATAAACTTTTCCACAGACATTAAGAACATAAGAAAGCTACAAGAGGCCGTGAGACCTACACGTGGTAGACTTTGATGCAGTTTTTTTTTCCATATCACAAGATTTAGCAAATTCTTTTCACAAGCGTGCAATTATAAATAATTATGGTCCAATATCGGGCACATAATTAATCGGCCCGTTTAAAAAAATGAATTGGACCGATGGCTGCCTGCCGCGGTGCATGCGGATGCCTGCCGCGGTGCTGCGGATGGCTGCCGCGGTGCTGCGGATGCCTGCCGCGGTGCTGCGGATGCCTGCCGCGGTGCTGCGGATGCCTGCCGCGGTGCTGCGGATGCCTGCCGCGGTGCTGCGGATGCCTGCCGCGGTGCAGCGGATGCCTGCCGCGGTGCTGCGGATGCCTGCCGCGGTGCATGCGGATGCCTGCCGCGGTGCATGCGGATGCCTGCCGCGGTGCTGCGGATGCCTGCCGCGGTGCTGCGGATGCCTGCCGCGGTGCTGCGAATGCCTGCCGCGGTGCTGCGGATGCCTGCCGCGGTGCTGCGGATGCCTGCCGCGGTGCATGCGGATGCCTGCCGCGGTGCTGCGGATGCCTGCCGCGGTGCTGCGGATGCCTGCCGCGGTGCTGCGGATGCCTGCCGCGGTGCTGCGGATGCCTGCCGCGGTGCTGATGCTGCGCGGTGGATGCCTGCCGCGTGCTGCGGATGGCTGCCGCGGTGCTGCGGATGGCTGCCGCGGTGCTGCGGATGCCTGCCGCGGTGCTGCGGATGCCTGCCGCGGTGCTGCGGATGCCTGCCGCGGTGCATGCGGATGCCTGCCGCGGTGCTGCGGATGCCTGCCGCGGTGCTGCGGATGCCTGCCGCGGTGCTGCGGATGCCTGCCGCGGTGCTGCGGATGCCTGCCGCGGTGCTGCGGATGGCTGCCGCGGTGCTGCGGATGGCTGCCGCGGTGCTGCGGATGGCTGCCGCGGTGCTGCGGATGGCTGCCGCGGTGCATGCGGATGCCTGCCGCGGTGCTGCGGATGACTGCCGCGGTGCATGCGGATGCCTGCCGCGGTGCTGCGGATGGCTGCCGCGGTGCTGCGGATGCGGATAACTTAAATAATCGGACCAGTACTGGCAGCCGCATTTTAAGATGTCGACCTAATACAGTAAACTCCGGATTGCCGATACTGGCCAGCGTTGGCCCATAATGTAATTGTTTGCTAGGTAGTATCTTAGTGTTATTGTTTGAGTGAGGCGCGAAGCGCCGAACGAGAACACTTCTCTACAGACAGATCAATTCAGTGAGGGTTAGGGGGTGAAATTTTTTCCGGAAAAAGCTGCGCATCTCGGTTTCTATTCGTGGTACAGAAAATCAATGCATAGCGTTGGAAAGCTATTAAAAAATGAAGGTAACCTTTAGGAATGTTTTTTTTCAAAATTCGCCCCCACTTTTTCACAAAACGCTAAAAACTGCAAATTTGAGCAAAATAAAGGACCTATCTTGGTCGTTATTAAAGATACAGGTAATCAACGCACACTGTTGGAAAGGTATTAAAAAATTAATATTAGTAGTTTAAATGCAATTATTACATACATCAACAGTTACGGAGTAGTAGCTGAAAAACGAATTTGTGCAGCGTTTGAATTTTCCAGTCATGAAAATGCACCGCTCCCGCGCTCCGTTCTGCTCTGTATAGCGCTCTGATAACAGCGCTGGCTCCGTATAGCGCTCTGATAACAGCGCTGGCTCCGTATAGCGCTCTGATAACAGCGCTGGCTCCGTATAGCGCTCTGATAACAGCGCTGGCTCCGTATAGCGCTCTGATAACAGCGCTGGCTCCGTATAGCGCTCTGATAACAGCGCTGGCTCCGTATAGCGCTCTGACAACAAAAACAAACAACACACTTGTTTACTGTTTAGTTTTGGATTTTTTTCTGAGAGGAAGGAGAAGCAAAAAGGCAACATACTTTCTTTTGTATTTCTGAAGGAGGTAATTCTCAAACATAATATCAAGAATTTGGAGAGAAGCGATCCCCAAGTTGTTACTAAGGAGGAAGAGGTCACGACAACATGGCGAACACTTCGACCAGCCAGCCTTCTTCAAGGCTCTCAGGTAAGAAAAATACTTTTTTGTTAGGAGAGGTTTGGCTTCTTTAAAAATCCAGAGCGGTCGTCTTCTTAAATCCTTCGAAATCCGGGCAACTCTCTTTATGAGTAAATCGGATTTGCCTTGCCATTTTCAAAAGTGTAAGACAGTCTTCTGTAGCTCAAACATTGACCAAGTGAGATGTCAGTAGACTTTTGACTGCATGAAAAGCCTGAGCGGGCGATGAAAAGCTGATTGAAGACCACGAGTTTGAGCAGATGATTGTTCAGGAAATGTACAAAATTGTAGGTTAATTGGGAGAAATGAAAGATATGTATTTTTGTATTAGTAACTTGGTAAACTGAAATTCAGGGAATTACACTTAACATTCCAATATTGATAGCATCCAGTTAGGTTAAGTTAGCTTAGACAATTGCAGGCAGGCAATTTCCTAACCTAACTTCACCTGGTAGGGGTAGGAATAAGTTGGTTCTTAAGGCCACATTAAGGCAGAACCAACTCATTCCTATCGAGAGGTCTGGTCAAAACCTAACGGTGGTAAAACAGGAACCTCACGGGTACCACTGGAAGCCCTGATAATAAAGAAGAGTTCTTTATTATCAGGGCTTCCTGGGTATTGCAGTCTCATTTCAGGAAAATCAGAGACATGCTACCTGGAGATGGAAGGACTGACAGAGGATCAAGTCAACAGGCAAACGCAGATCTGTGGCCTGATTTTAATGGCTATGATGATAATCTTTTAACTACAGGTACACTGTTTCTATAATTGATTTGTTGTATTTGACATTTACACTATTTTCTTTGTCTTTCAGAACACTTTCAAGATGTTGATCATGTTCAAGTTAACTAGGGGTCTGCACATGTGAGGGGACCCTGGTTGCCACTACTGCAAGACTGTTTCACATGAGCCAGGCATGTAACATCACAAGGCTACAAGAGGATCACCTTAAACTTTAAAGACCAGATCACCGTGACCATCTGACCATTTGGTTTTAGAAAACCCTGCTAAGTTTGTACAGCTGACTGTAACGAGCAATCATTTTGTTAAGATAAAATTGAAGAAATTTGCAAAAATATATTGTTACCTACACTTTTAAACAGACTTTTCTAAACTATTGTTACCCTAAACCCTACAATTGCCTGGCCATAACTATTGTTACCCTAAACCCTACAATTGCCTGGCCATAACTATTGTTACCCTAAACCCTACAATTGCCTGGCCATAACTATTGTTACCCTAAACCCTACAATTGCCTGGCCATAACTATTGTTACCCTAAACCCTACAATTGCCTGACCATAACTATTGTTACCCTAAACCCTACAATTGCCTGACCATAACTATTGTTACCCTAAACCCTACAATTGCCTGGCCATAACTATTGTTACCCTAAACCCTACAATTGCCTGACCATAACTATTGTTACCCTAAACCCTACAATTGCCTGACCATAACTATTGTTACCCTAAACCCTACAATTGCCTGACCATAACTATTGTTACCCTAAACCCTACAATTGCCTGGCCATAACTATTGTTACCCTAAACCCTACAATTGCCTGGCCATAACTATTGTTACCCTAAACCCTACAATTGCCTGGCCATCACGATAAATTGTCTTGTTTGTTTAGCTATTTGATAATAATTTTACTCTAGAACTGAACGGAATACGAACTCGAACACGTTTCACACCTAGGTGTGAACGCCTATTTACTGGTTATGGATGAGAGAGAGAGAGAGAGAGAGAGAGAGAGAGAGAGAGAGAGAGAGAGAGAGAGAGAGAGAGAGAGAGAGAGAGAGAGAGAGAGAGAGAGAGAGAGAGAGATTCCTGAGCCAGTGGATATTCAAGGTTCTGTGGCGCATTATTTGGCGAGGTCAGAGGAGAGGTTTGAGGAATATCACTTGAATTCACTTCTCCTATAACCCTATCGGAACGGTCTCGCAGTTCTCGATCCCAAGGCAAAGCATGAGTTGAGTTGCTTCATGGATAGGTAGCATCATGGAAGTGACATTATATAAATATCCATATACCTTTAAACCCTCATTGGTTACTGTTGCCGAGCCGTTAGCTGGGGGCAATGAACTCTGGTGAATAGAGCAAGTTTATTCACACACACACACACACACGCACAGACGCACACACAAGAACATAACATAAGAAAACTAGGGGGGGGGGGGGGCACTCAGTAGAGCGCATACCTCCGCCCGAATATTTCATCAATTGGTTGCTATGGCAACAGTTGTGATTATATATATAATATATATATATATATATATATATATATATATATACATATATATATATATATATATAAACTAGCCGCAAAGCCGCCCTCCGGGCGGCCTTTTTGGCTAGCTCCTGCGGAGGGCTATTGGTGGGACTTCGGCCCACCAAACACAGACTCTCCAGATAGCCCCTTCTAACTTTCCTGAAATCATGGATGTAGAAATGTATGTATTAACGCCAACCCATTCACATCATAGCCCCTTCTAACTTTCCTGAAAGCAAAGCCACCCTCCGGGCGGACTTTTTGGCTAGCTCCTGCGGAGGGCTATTGGTGGGCCTTCGGCCCACCACCTGTGTTTGGTGGGCCGTCGGCCCACCAAACACAGACTCTCCAGATAGACCCATTACCCACCACCTCGGCCCACCAAACACAGACTCTCCAGATAGCCCCTTCTAACTTTCCTGAAATGTATGTATTCCCCCCACCCATTCACTCACCCATTACCCATCACCCCCCACCCATTCACTCACCCATTACCCATCACCACACACCCATTCACTCACCCATTACCCATCACCACACACCCATTACCCATTACCCCCTACCTATTCCCTCACCCATCACCCCCCACCCATTCACTCACCCATCACCCCACACCCATTACTCATCACCCCACCCATTTACTCACCTATTACCCATCACCCTACATCAAGGTTTCCTCAATTCTCGCAACCCACTTTTTTTTCTTCACAGTTCTCGCTAATAGGCTGATAAAAAAAAGATAAAAAAAGTGATCGGATCATCCTATAAGTGGGCTTAAAACCTTCCCCTGGTCAACCTGATTCCAAAACTGTGACATATGATGGGATTCCGCCGCAGGGGGCGGCACCTATCGCGGACAGACAGACAGACAGACAGACACACACACACACACACACACACACACACACACACACACTTTCGCTTATATTATTATAGATGCACTCAGTATGAGCGCATACCTCCGGCCGAATATTTCATCAATTGGTTGCCATGGCAACAGCTGTCAATAGATTTCATCCAAAATTAAATCAGTTCTTCCTTATACCAAATAGACTTGGTATACTGAGTTTGGTCCAAATCTATTGGTAACTTTTTGAGAAATCCTGTACACTAACAAACAGACAGACAGACAGATCGGGGTGAAAACATAACCCCTCCAACTTAGTTGGCGGAGGTAATAAGGAAGCTACAAGAGGCCGCGAGACTTACACGCGTGGTAGTTCCTGTAAGCACACACACACACACACACACGGTCAATTTACCTTTATCGAGGATCATATCGAAGAGGGTGCCCACTACAGGGTAACATCTTGGGCCCGGCACCTCGGCTAGGGACGGAGAGGGGGCGGTGGCTGTTGCTGCTGAGAATAGATTCACTTGTCGCTTCAGCACACGTGCTGCCGAGACGCGTTGTAGCCTCCCCATGCTGCCCCTAAATGGACATAGAGAGGTATTTTTTAACCCCTTGAGGCCCAGAACGTAATTTCCATTATAATTTGACTACCATTAGACGATTATTAGTGAATGTAAGCAATATTTTATAGATATGACCTGTTTAGTATCCTTGTCTAGCTAATTTGGTATATTCAGTGACTTTTCGTTATTTTATGGCTAACAACAGACGATTTTATATAGCAAAGGAAAGATCTGGGTGTGAAGGGGTTAATGTATAGATTATAGTCTGTTTTTCTTTTAACTAGGTGAATAATCCTGCCCCCTTGCTGCTTACAGACTGATATTTGATGCCAGAAGGGAATACTACGGTTCTTCTATATTTCACCTGTATTTTATCATAGTTAACCATATTATCAGGTAAACATAGGCATAATTCTAAGCATGAGATCTTATGATTGAATGGAATTTTTGCCTCGTAAAAAAGAAGACTATAGTTATAGTTTTGTAATGAACATGATACGTATATCCAAAGTTGAGCATTCGAATCAAAGCGCATCTGACCAACTGAATCTATTTATGATTAGATGAAGTGCTTGGATCCATTTTCAATGCATATACACAACCCAACTGTGTGTGGCTGCATTTACTGACAAGGATAAAAGCTTGTGGTAGCTCCTTACATCATCTTCCCTTCCACTTGCCTTACTATCACTATATAGGAGGAGTTTCCACTTCACCACTTTTTCTTGACTGATGTCTGATCATTATATCATCTAAATACGGTTTGCGATGACCTATTAGATCCTCAGTATCGAAAATCAAAATACGATGATGCACACTATAGTTTCGGTTTGAAGGCTGCATCGTATCGCTGTACTATCATTATATAAAGTGTCAGATTAAGTAGTCATTAGGAAGCTTGGCGTCAGCTTTATCAGCTGTGCTATACCTATACAAAATTGTTGTGTGGGACACTACCGTAGATAACAGTCAAGTCGCCACCTGCAGTCATGTCGCCAGGCGCCATTTATTACGAATTATAGCCTCACTATAGTCAATTCAAGAACCTTAGAGCCAAACTCTCCTCCCCCGAGGAGGAGCATGCCAGGCCAGCTTCGCTGTGGTCTCTTATTGGTTGAAAAAATTCAGTGGAAATCGGGCATCCTACAGTCCTTCGTTATTTCTTTAAAAACACACCCTATATTTGCTTTGAGTGCATGAAAGTCCTCGATTCACCATCGTTAGTAAATGTGTTATCACATGGACACAAAAGTAAGCCAGATACTCTTCATGAAGACGAGATATTGAGAGGGAAATATAAAGGTTCGTTAAATTCTGAGTGAGGGAGGAGGTGAAGAGAGTCAACTGAGGGCGCCGTCACCTTTTAGAGGTGAAACAAGTAAACCCTTAACCTGACCTGTCCCCCCAGCGCTAATGACCTCAGGCCTCAGGCTCCCTACCCGGCCATGCCTTGAGGCGATATAGCAGGTCACCACATCGGAATAGACGAGAGAGAGAGAGAGAGAGAGAGAGAGAGAGAGAGAGAGAGAGAGAGAGAGAGAGAGAGAAAAAAAAAAATACAACAATGATTCAATAATTTTTCTTCTTCCTCCTCTTCCTGATGTCATAATTGCATCATAAGCTTTAAAAATGACTAATAATTAGGGGAGCGAGGTCATTAAGTAGATATAAAAATTATATGTTTCTGTTATTTATATAACTGTGTGCGTGTGCGCGCGTGCGTGCGTGCGTGCGTGCGTGTGTGAGAGAGAGAGAGAGAGAGAGAGAGAGAGAGAGAGAGAGAGACGTGAGTCAAGGTCCTAAGGGATTAAGAGGGGCATGTGGGAGGTAATTGCCTGCGGCTCGCGACCCAGACGATATTTCAGGTCACAGGTGAGAGACGCGAACACCTAGCGCTGTTGCCACGAGAATTTCACCCTAACTATAATAATTCAACAAGGGCTGTATTTTACTTTTGTGTGCTTTACGGGTCTCATTATAGCTAAACAAGTTGAAGAAAGTTGTTCGCTATAGACACAAGCGCTAGGTGTTCGCGTCTCTCACCTGTACCTGAAATATCGTCTGGGTCGCGAGCTGCAGGTAATTACCTCCCACATGCCCCTCTTAATCCCTTAGGACCTTGACTCACGTCTCTCTCTCTCTCTCTCTCACACACACACACACACACACAACACACTTTCTTCTAGGAGGAGAAAGAAAGGAGTCAAGCACAAATTAAGGGGTTAACAAAGGGATGTGGGAGCCTGGGAGATCAGCCTGGGTGGGCATTTTCGAAGGGGCTCTAAACTACACCCTCTTAGCGTCCTAAGACCGACTTAGTTATACCGGGCCAAGAAGATTACTAAGAAAGCATTTTCGGGCGTCATCTTAGCCTCGTGTAAGGGGACAGAAGGCCAACCCTTCTTAGTGCCACTAACCAATCAGCGCGCGCGACACAAGTCTGTATTTGGCGGGAAATACATATACCACGCCGAGTCTCTCTCTCTCTCTCTCTTTCCCTTCTCTCTCTCTCTCTTTCCCTTCTCTCTCTCTCTCTTTCCCTTCTCTCTCTCTCTCTTCTTCTCTCTTTCCCTCTCTCTCTCTCTCTCTCTCTCTCTCTCTCTCTCTCTCTCTCTCTCTCTCTCTCTCTCTCTCTCTCTCTCTCTCTCTCTCTCTCTCTCTTTCTCCTTTTTTTTCTTCTATTATTTCTTCTCCCTCCTCTTCCTTCTCCTTGAGTTGCCAGATATGTATTTCTGCTAGTCACAGTGCAGTGTCAAAGCCTTCTCTATGTAAAAGCCTGAGTCTGGGAGAGCGGGATGGACGTGACGTCACGAGCTGAGTCTGCTCCGCGAGTCAGTAGGAGCCGAGCTTTCAGCATGTGAGGATGTACGGGCGGTATAAGATATACTGTTATCTTTGGAAATGTTTGTTCTATAATACGTATTATCAAATAAAAAACCGTAAAACACACTAAAGAAATGCCATTATGAGACTCTCAAGAAATATGCATGAACTTAAACTCTTCGCCATTTAATATTTTACTCGCAAACATTTTACATGGTGAATACCAATAGAAGCGGAATTTAATTAGCTTTCCATTGTTATATTTTGTTTTCTGATAAATGAATTAGAACCATACATACATTAGCGTTAACTAAATAAATAACATCATCAAACGGGAAAAATTACCCGATTTCATGACCTTTTTTGTTAGTTAACGCTAATTTATGTATGGTTTTAATTCATTTATCAAAAAACGAAATATAGCAATGGAAAGCTAATTAAATTCCGCTTCTATTGATATTCTCCATGTAAAATGTTTTTGAGCAAAATATTAAATGGCGAAGAGTTAAAGTTCATACATATTTCTTGTGAGTCTCATAATGGCCTTTCTTTAGTCTGTTTTACGGTTTTTTATTTGATAATATTATAGAACAAACATTTCCGAAGATAACAATATATCTTTTATACTGATAAACATATATTAGGTACGAAATTACCCGATTTCATGATATGTATTTAGTTAACGCTAATTTATGCATGCTGCTAATTCATTTATCAGAAAACAAAATATAGCAATGGAAAGCGAATTAAATTCCGCTTCTATTGATATTCTCCATGTAAAATGTTTTCGAGAAAAATATTAAATGGCGAAGAGTTTAAGTTCATGCATATTTCTTGAGAGTCTCATAATGGCATTTCTTTAATGTGTTTTACGGGTTTTTATTTGATAATATTATAGAACAAACATTTCCGAAGATAACAATATATCTTTTATACTGATAAACATATAATTAGGTAGGTAAACTTGTCATCTCGGTGGCCTCGTACAGACGCCGTCCGTGACGTCATCAATCTCAGGCGCAGGCCTTTATAGATTGAGACGGCCTTGGCAGTGTACACGCCGAGGGACTCTCTCTCTCTCTCTCTCTCTCTCTCTCTCTCTGTCTCCTTTTTTTTCTTCTATTATTTCTTCTCCCTCCTCTTCCTTCCCCCTTTTCATCCTCCACACACATATCATAGCCAGTATGTGATATTATCGTGAATAACGACACTTTTTTTCTGGTGTGTTTTGATATGTTTAGAATTAATCTGCTAACCGTTTCTGTCGCAAATCATATCTATTCCGCCCAGCCCACCCCTATATATATAGTATATATATAGCCCACACCTATATATATATACATAGTGTATTATACAGCCTAATATACTATATACAGTCTAAAATATATAATATATAACCAATAATATAACCATTGTTGTTATGGTGACGGAGAAAATTGCGGGCTAAGACGACCCCAACCCTGCCTTAGTTTACACTCGCTGCACTGTCTTAGGCAGAGCGAACTTTGCTTCCGAAAATGTCCACCTAGCGCTAAGATGGTCTTAGTCCCCTAAGATGGTCTTAGTAGTGTTCCAAAATGCCGCCCCAGAACGTTATCTGGGAGTGGGGAAGGGAACACAGGGCTGGGGAAGTGTTTAGTTATCTGGGAGTGGGGAAGGGAACACAGGGCTGGGGAAGTGTTTAGTTATCTGGGAGTGGGGAAGGGAACACAGGGCTGGGGAAGTGTTTAGTTATCTGGGAGTGGGGAAGGGAACACAGGGGTGGGGAAGTGTTTAGTTATCTGGGAGTGGGGAAGGGCACCACAGGGCTGGGGAAGTGTTTAGTTATCTGGGAGTGGGGAAGGGAACACAGGGCTGGGGAAGTGTTTAGTTATCTGGGAGTGGGGAAGGGAACACAGGGCTGGGGAAGTGTTTAGTTATCTGGGAGTGGGGAAGGGAACACAGGGCTGGGAAGTGTTTAGTTATCTGGGAGTGGGGAAGGGCACCACAGGGCTGGGGAAGTGTTTAGTTATCTGGGAGTGGGGAAGGGAACACAGGGGTGGGGAAGTGTTTAGTTATCTGGGAGTGGGAAGGGAACACAGGGCTGGGGAAGTGTTTAGTTATCTGGGAGTGGGGAAGGGAACACAGGGCTGGGGAAGTGTTTAGTTATCTGGGAGTGGGGAAGGGAACACAGGGCTGGGGAAGTGTTTAGTTATCTGGGAGTGGGGAAGGGCACCACAGGGCTGGGGAAGTGTTTAGTTATCTGGGAGTGGGGAAGGGAACACAGGGCTGGGGAAGTGTTTAGTTATCTGGGAGTGGGGAAGGGAACACAGGGCTGGGGAAGTGTTTAGTTATCTGGGAGTGGGGAAGGGAACACAGGGCTGGGGAAGTGTTTAGTGTACTTTGACGGCAACCTCCATCACGCCTATACCCATCAAGAGGAAATCAGAATATGACAAGCTCTACCTCGTGGGAGGGGCATGTGGCTCTAGTGTTCTTGAATTGACTATACTGATTTTGATGTGCCACTGAAGATAATACACAGTAGTTTATATCATGACTGTATAATCTACCCTGCTTCAGCGTTGTTTTATGCTTTGTATCTGCAAGTATATACGGTTTCAAATTTCACTGCGTTTTTTTCTTCGGGCGACGACGACAGCGGAATGACACTCAGTAAATAAACACTAGATGGCGACTTGACTGTTGGTAGCCACTTTGTAGATATTTTTGTAATTTGTTCATTTATAGCCATAATATGACACAGATGAAGACACAAAATGACACAGACTCTCCAGATAGCCCCTTCTAACTTTCCTGAAATCAAGGATGTAGAAATGTAAGTATTAACGCCACCACACGTCTGTAAACAGAAAAAAAAGTTGTCCTGGCGACTTAACTGTTATCTACGGTAGCGGAGTTCTTACATATGATCTAAACAAGTAAATACGTTTGACGGTCAAGCCCTGTAGTAACGTCATAGTACTTACGTTTTTCGGAGAGCAGCGTAGCCTCCTACTCATGACAGCGTCCAAGTCGACACTGAGTGACTCGACAGTCGACAGTCGACACAGCCAGGCTGAGGCTCTGCACAAGTGTACTCGTCTCACGTTCTGTTAATAGACGTGGACGGGGTTACCAAACAGGGTTGCCAGACAGCCTGGTCTAAAGATCCCTATATATTCGGGGAAAAATCCCCAGAAATCTCCATTTCATATATTTCCATACTTGTTATAAAAAGGCTGAAATATATGCTACATAGCTACTCCACATGTAAATTAAAATTGCTATGCTGATTTTAATGTTGATTTAATGATATTAATTCATACTTTGTTTTACATAATATATTACATTACACATGACGTAGCATAATTCACTTTTTTATGATAACCATCACAAGGACTGCAAAAACAAAAAAAGGCAGTAATAGGATACAGCCTCATGAGCATTTAATAAAAAAATACATCTAATAAAATGTTCTACTTTAGGCTGATGGGGATGATACATATCCTTAAATTGCTTAGAAATATGATACAGAAATACATGAAAATATTAATGCTCTTAGCTTCTTGGGGAACTTAAATAATCCAACTAATATTCTGGACCTACTGTACTAAGCCAGAAAGAAAGAATAGAATAACTAACTATATAATATCATCACTACTACTAAATACTAACTACATGCATACTAAATATTATCATCACTCGAATCATCATGTTCATGGTATTTGTAGATATCTGAAGTCATCATGTTGACTAGTTTATCATTTACAGCAAAATTGAAACATTCCCGGCCTTTCAAATACCGCTTTGAATGCAAAAGTCCAACTAGAGTTCTGGTTAAGAGTTTGTTTCTTAGTTTTGTTTTTAAATTGTTTACAGATGAAAATATCCTTTCTGCTGTGGCACTAGAATGAGGAAGACGCAATAGCCCAGAAACAAAACTTGACAAATTTGGAAACATGGGGGTTTCATCACCACTCTTTATTTCTCTAACTGTCTCCCAGAAGCCTTCAACATCATTGATTTCTGAATCAGCAAGATCGGTGTTTCTTAGTACTCTCCATTCTTTGTCTAGGTGATTTATTTTGTCAGGACCTACAATTCCAGGAAATACACTAGCCAATGGACCAATGGAGACCACATTTCTTGACTTACTTCTTTGGGATCAATGAAGCTCAAATTACTTCTTCCTTGCCGTCGGTTTAACCTCATGTTTTCTTTTAACCTTCATATTAATAATATTATTTTAAGCGATAAAATACATATTTTATTCAGAAGCCTCAAAAGTCCCCAAATCGAGAATGAACCCCATGAACCCCATGTCCCCATCAGTGCCCCGAAATCCCCAAATATAGGGACAAATCCCCAAATCTGGCAAGTCTGTTACCAAGTGCAGCTCGCTGGCTGCACACTGATCGGTAGGCGCGGCGACTGCTGTGTAGGCAGCAT
>JACEEZ010010205.1:245000-247500 GCA_016584305.1 Chionoecetes opilio | reverse complement strand
GAAGAGATAACAAGTAACTCCTCTCCCTAAGATCAAGCCAATAGTTAGTTCCATGAAAACCATTGAAAAATAAGATAAGGAAACGGACAGTGAAAAAATGTACAAGGATGTGAGAAACCTACTAAATGACACAATGAGAGAGAGAGAGAGAGAGAGAGAGAGAGAGAGAGAGAGAGAGAGAGAGAGAGAGAGAGAGAGAGAGAGAGAGAGAGAGAGAGAGAGAGAGAGAGAGAGAGAGAGCACATTCATTCGTCGCTATCATCCTGCTAGCTTTCATCCGTCACTATCACCCTTCTAGTTTTCATCTGTCACTATCATCCTGCTAGCTTTCATCCGTCACTATCCTGCTAGCTTTCATCCGTCACTATCACCCTTCTAGTTTTCATCCGTCACTATCATTCTGCTAGCTTTCATCCGTCACTATCCTGCTAGCTTTCATCCGTCACTATAACTATCATCCTGTTAGCTTCTTAAAATCGAACATCTCCCCGGGTTTGTGTTTGAGGAGTCCCATCTCCGTCATGGTCTTGATGAAGGCGGAGTGGTCGCTCAGAAGCTTGTGTGAGGTGACGTCCTTCTTGAGTTCCTCCATGTCCCTCTTTAACTTCGCCCGTCTGTTCTGGAACCACGTGATTACCTGTAGGTGGAGAGAGAGATATAGGGTGCTTGGTTGATAAAGAGTTAGAGAAAAAAAAACCTAGGAGAGGTTGGATAGGATAAAAACTGTAGTGATAGGACATACAGGTTGGCGTATTGTTACTCAGGTTCTTGTTAATCTAGTTTCCATTTTAATTCTATCCCATCTATTTTTTGTCAAGTCGTCAACCTCTTTCCTACTTTTCTGTCTTTTTATTGTTCCTTTTTAATCTACATCCCTGCCATGTTACCTCCTCCTCCTCCTCCTCCTCCTCCTCCTCCTCCCCCTCCTCCTTGCACTCACCTGGGCATTGCTAAGTCCGAGGCTCTGCGCTACCTCGTCTCTGTCTGCGGGCGAGAGGTACTTCTGGTAAAGGAATCTCTTCTCCAACTCGAAAATCTGATGGTTCGAGAAGGCCGTGCGACTCTTTCTCTTCTTCTTGGGCGGCTGCTTGTTGCTGAAGAGGTTGAGGTGGCTTCCCGACCCGTCTGAAAGGTAAAGAAAACATTAGAAAATAAGGAAGCTACAAGAGGCCGCGATAAATACACGTGGTAGTTCCTGTAAAAAACGCATGAGAAAATAAGGAAGCTACAAGAGGCTGCGAGAAATACACGTGGTAGTTCCTGTAAAAAACGCGTGAGAAAATAAGGAAGCTACAAGAGGCCGCGAGAAATACACGTGGTAGTTCCTGTAAAAAACGCGGGCAGAAAATAAGGAAGCTACAAGAGGCCGCGAGAAATACACGTGGTAGTTCCTGTAAAAAACGCGGGATAAAATAAGGAAGCTACAAGAGGCCGCGATAAATACACGTGGTAGTTCCTGCAAAAAACGCGTGAGAATATGATAGTTCAGGTTAAGGAGTAGCAAAATAACATTGGGAAGTGAAAGGGAGAGTAAGCTTTGGCGAATTTTGTGTTATAGTTAGGATTATATTTCTGTGAAAAAGCCGCAGAATAAAATAATTCCTGCCAGTGTCTTAAACCGTAAAAAAAAATAAGTACGGCCCAGTGTCTTAAACCGTAAAAAGAACATAAGTACGGCCCAGTGTCTTAAACCGCAACAAAATAAGTACGGCCCAGTGTCATAAACCGTGGAAAAAATAAGTCGGCCCAGTGTCTTAACTAGAAAAAAAATACGGCCCAGTGTCTTAAGCCGTAGAAAAAAATAAGTACGGCCCAGTGTCTTAAACCGTAGAAAAAAATAAGTACGGCCCAGCGTCTTTAACCGCAACAAAAAATAAGTTTCCCGGGCCAGTGTCTTAAACCGCAACAAAAAATAAATACGGCCCAGTGTCTTAAACCGTAAAAAAAAATAAGTACGGCCCAGTGTCTTAAACCGTAAAAAAAATAAGTACGGCCCAGTGTCTTAAACCGCAACAAAAAATAAGTACGGCCCAGTGTCTTAAACCGTAGAAAAAAATAAGTACGGCCCAGTGTCTTAAACCGCAGAAAAAAATAAGTACGGCCCAGTGTCTTTAACCGCAACAAAAAATAAGTACGGCCCAGTGTCTTAAACCGCAACAAAAAATAAGTACGGCCCAGTGTCTTAAACCGCAGAAAAAAATAAGTACGGCCCAGTGTCTTAAACCGCAACAAAAAATAAGTACGGCCCAGTGTCTTTAAAACCCCAAAAAAAATAAGTACGGCCCAGTGTCTTAAACCGTAGAAAAAAATAAGTACGGCCCAGTGTCTTAAACCGCAAAAAGAACATAAGTACGGCCCAGTGTCTTAAACCGCAACAAAAAATAAGTACGGCCCAGTCTCTTAAACAGCAGAAAAAAATAATTACGGCCCAGTGTCTTAAACCGTAAAAAAACATAAGTAGTACGGCCCAGTGTCTTAAACCGAAGAAAAAAATAAGTAC
>JACEEZ010010205.1:207500-240000 GCA_016584305.1 Chionoecetes opilio | reverse complement strand
CCACGCTGCATACGTTATAATGAAGTTTTTGCCCACGCTGCATACGTTATAATGAAGTTTTTGCCCACGCTGCATACGTTATAATGAAGTTTTTGCCCACGCTGCATACGTTATAATGAAGTTTTTGCCCACGCTGCATACGTTATAATGAAGTTTTTGCCCACGCTGCATACGTTATAATGAAGTTTTTGCCCACGCTGCATACGTTATAATATTGAAGTTTTTGCCCACGCTGCATACGATATAATGAAGTTTTTGCCCACGCTGCATACGATATAATGAAGTTTTTGCCCACGCTGCATACGTTATAATGAAGTTTTTGCCCACGCTGCATACGTTATAATGAAGTTTTTTGCCCACGCTGCACACGTTATAATATGAAGTTTTTGCCCACGCTGCATACGATATAATGAAGTTTTTGCCCACGCTGCATAAGTTATAAATTTGAAGTTTTTGCCCACGCTGCATACGTTATAATGAAGTTTTTGCCCACGCTGCATTCGTATTACTATTAATTTACGTATTTTTGTATTAGGTATCGCGTGAGATATTGAGAGAGTGATATATCGTAGGTAGTGAGGAAGGATGTATTTCTTAATATTATGATCCCCTACCGATAATCATGAAGGGGGCGGAGCAAGGAGTTGCCCCCCGGTCCTGCCACTTGCCTTATAGTAGGTGACGTCGCTGTCTCCTCTGTGTTGTTACCGTAGACTTTGCTATATTTACCTAGTTGTGTTTTACAGGGCCTGAGCTACACTCGTGTGGTCCCGTCTCCGTATCTACATTTATCCAGTCTTTCTTTCAATTAGTTGTATATACCTGTTATGTGCCAAGACTTAGGAATCATGAACCTTCTGTCTTTTTCCTTTGTTTTCACTGACGTCGAATGTGAAGAGGGACATGAAGGGGAGGGAGGTCAGGTGATCTATTCTTTGTCATTCACCCTTGACCTGACCCTTCTAGAACCCTTGTAGTGGTTGTTTCGGTGTCTGTAGCACTTGTACACACGCACACACACACACACACACACACACACACACACACACACACACACACACACACACACACACACACACACACACACACACACACACACACACACACACACACACACACACACACACACACACACACACACACACACACACACACCGCAAGACAGTTATGCTAGATACAAATAATAAGGTTAGGATACCACCACCACCACCACCACCACCACCACCACCACCACCACCACCACCACCACCATCTTTGTCATCATCATCACTCAATTCAATAAAGATATACTACAGAACTACCTGGAATGTGTGTGTGTGTGTGTGTGTATGTGTGTATGTGTGTGTATGTGTGTGTGTCTGTGTCTGTGTCTGTGTCTGTGTGTGTGTGTGTGTGTGTGTGTGTGTGTGTGTAAGCGCATTGACATACTATAGGAGTGTGTGTGTAGTTGTGTATATGACCTCTTGACCTGCATGCGCCCAACCTGACCTTTGACCTAGGGTTGAGAGAGAGAGAGAGAGAGAGAGAGAGAGAGAGAGAGAGAGAGAGAGAGAGAGAGAGAGAGAGAGAGAGAGAGAGAGAGAGAGAGAGAGAGATTCAGATTCAGATTCAGATTCAGATTCAGATTCAATACTTTTATTTACAATTGAGAGTATTCTAAAGATATAGAACTACATTATGCATTATAAAGGCCAATAATCAACTTCATCTTCAGGCTTCATCAACGAAAATTAAAACTAAAATTCATTAATATGCTTTCCCTCATAATATTTTTTCTTCCATAATCACGATCTCCCACAAAATGACTTCCTCGGTTAATACTTCGAAGTCCCCTAATATTTTCCTTCCTCGTGAGCCTCGTCTTTGCGTGATGGTAAGTGTATGGCAGCCCGTTATGAAAGGGAATGGAGGAGGAGAAGGAAGGGGAAAAGAGAAGGAGGAGGAGGAGGAGGAAGAGGGGGGAGAGGAGGAGGAGGAGGAAGAGGGGGGAGAGGAGGAGGAGGAGGAAGAGGGGGGAGAGGAGAGGGAGAAAGGAAAGTCCGTTCATCACTCTCGTAACTAAATCGACCTTTGTTCTTGGACTTGTCAATTGTACCTAAACCTTCCCCCCTCCTTTCTCTCTCTCTCTCTCTCTCTCTCTCTCTCTCTCTCTCTCTCTCTCTCTCTCTCTCTCTCTCTCTCTCTCTCTCTCTCTCTCTCTCTCTCTCTCTCCACACACACACACTTCATCCTCACAGAAAATTTACGCATACACAGTGTATTTTCCATTTTATAAAGAATCTTCCGGCACGAATGCATGTGTTTGGCTTACATTTGAGAGAGAGAGAGAGAGAGAGAGAGAGAGAGAAGAGAGAGAGAGAGAGAGAGAGAGAGGCCCTTGTCCATATACCCTTTAAGCCCCGCCCCTTCAGTTATCCCCAACCAGTCACGACGCGTTTACTTATCTTCAGCCTCCTTATACAACCCTACATCATGTCAAGCCGCCCAATCAGGAGGCAGGAAGCTTATCAGGGAACCATTATAGGGTCACCTGGGAAGGCCTGACCCTGGGTGGCTTGTTCAAGGGGGACGGGGAAATGGGGAGGATAGAGAGAGTAAGGAAGAGAGAGAGAGAGAGAGAGAGGAGAGAGATGAGAGAGAGAGAGAGAGAGAGAGAGAGAGAGAGAGAGAGAGAGAGAGAGAGACTAGAGTAGTAAGACTAGAGTAGTAAGACTAGAGTAAGGCATAGTTGTTTCCCACACTAAGATCAGATAGGGGTAGAAAGGGTATATTTACTCTGCTAAGGAGGCAGCCAGGGAGGGGGGGCGAGGGGAGAGGGGGGGGGGAGGGAGGGGAAAGGGGGAGAGGTAAAAGGAGGAGGAAAAACTGAGGCTGGGATTGATAAGGGTATTGATAAAGGTAATCACTGTGGTTAGGGTTATCGGGGAGCCAACGAGCTAAGGGGCGAGACAAACACACACACACACACACACACACACACACACACACACACACACACACACACACACACACACACACATTTTTACTAGCTCTGATGAAGGATTATTTTTTTTCTCTCTCTCTCTTTCTCTCTCTCTGTGTTCAGAACGAGAGAGAGGAGTAGAAATAGAAAAAATAAAGCAACGTCAAGAGATGCAGGGGCATAATAAGGAATAGAAGGAGTTGGAGGAGGATTCTGGGAAGACCTATGTAGACAATGTGAGAGAGATAGAGAGCGTTAAGGTAGAATTGCTTGAAGTATATAGAAGTATGCCATTGATAGTAGCAACTGGTGTAGTTTGTCATACTAATACTGCTGCCAATCTACTAATGCTAATGCTACGTATATGATCATTGTATTGAACTAATGATTAAGCTAGAAATCCATATCGTTTTTTTTATCTCTTTTAGTAAGTTCTGTCTAATATGTGATTTTTAATGAATATCTGGAAGTATCCTATAATTTTGAATTGGCTGAAATGGGGATTCCAAATCATTATAACTGAAAACTGACTCCAGAGTCGTGTTAGCATGCCCGAAAACTGCTATGAATTTTTTTTCAAGCAAACCTATTTTTCAATCTTTTTTGCCAACCCTGCAAGGGATACCCCTTGATTTTTTTTAAATCACGTTTTCCTTAATAACTAAAAAACTAAAGCAGATAAGTGCAACATGAATAGAGAAGAGAAATAAATATGAAGTAGATCAAGTGCTATCATTTGGCGTAAACGATATTGTTTGGTAAATAACCGAGAAAATAGCATATTCGTACATTTATACTAAATATCAATTTTCTCGACATACATGAGGTGTTTTGACAAACCGATTACTGCATCGTGTAGAACACCTCAATATGAACCTTTGTTACTTCGATAAGACTTCTACGACGCATAGTTTTTGCGGCAAAATAACAAAAACCTGATCGTCGTCAATTTTGGAATATTTTCAGCAGCCAGAAATCAGAAAGTTTTTTTTTTGATAGATAAATGGAAATAACGGGATGAAATTGCAGATCTATCAATTTACAATAACTTTTGATGAGTAAGTGTTGCTGTACGAGGAATATGATGGGAGTTTAATGCAAAAAAGTAATTATTTAAGTTTAAATTCAGAAACTGTTCAAGATAGGTCAGTGTAGATGCAGAGACCAGTATTACCACCTCAGTGTAGGGGGAGGGAGGGTTGAATTCACAAAATATTCACAAAATATTTACATATAATAACAGTATTTGAAGAGTAGTTGATATAGAAGTCATAGTAATATTGATAATACAGGCCATGTGTATAGGTCTCACGGCCACTTGTAACTTCCTTAGTGTCTTATGTTCTTATGTTCTTAACTCACTTTCTCCTCCGTGAAGGCAAACTTTCATTATGGTTTATCCACGCTATGGCCTCGCCCCCGCCGCCTCTCATTATACGCTGGTCAGGGATATAAAGTTACGGCTGATCATGTGTTGTGTCTTGTAGAGAGGCAACAGCGTAATGACACGTCTCTCTCTCCTCTCTCTCTCATTATTGCCAAGAGAGAGAGAGAGAGAGAGAGAGAGAGAGAGAGAGAGAGAGAGAGAGAGAGGAGAGAGAGAGAGAGAGAGAGAGAGAGAGGTGTTATCTGTGGTTAATTTGGCAAAACATGACACTTGAGAAATGACATTGCTGCCAGCCAACCCTTCGGCCCTCTGCTACCTTTACCTCCTCCTCCTCCTCTCCTCCTCCTCCTCCTCCTCCTCTCTCCTCCTCCTCCTCTTCCTCTTCCTCTTCCTCTTCCTCTTCCTCTTCCTCCTCCTCCTCCTCCTCCTCCTCCTCCTCCTCCTCCTCCTCCCTCTTCCTATTTTTTCTCCATTTTGGTACAAGTATATTCCTTTGCTGACTTGGGCAGGTTATATGAGACGGCACAACAGCCTTTGGTGTTAGCGGTGGTAACGAGAGAGGAAGGTAGGCAGAGATAGACAGCTCATGGCGGAAAATTGTCGCTCAGATTGTTACTTAAATCAGTGGAGGTTATTTGGTCGAGGCGAGTTATTGTTTAGTGTGAGTAAAAGTGTCCATGAAAGAGGTTTTAGTGGTTAGTGAGTTAGTGGTAGAGGAGGGTAAGATGGGAGGGTACAATTGACGGCTGATGGAAGAAAGAACAGTGAAGGATTTGATGGGTATTTTGGTGAAGGGAAGTGGCGTTTTAGAAGATTAAGAAGGGAGAAGTATGAGTTAAAACATGGCAGACGAATGGATAGAGTTTATTAAGAAGGGACGTAGGAATAAGTGAGGTTAAACAAAAGCATATTTTGTGGATGTGAGAGAAGAAAGAATGAGAGTTATTACTGCTTTTTATGTATATATATATATGTATGTGTATGTGTATGTATGTGTATATGTATATGTATATGTATTATGTAATAGATGTAAATAAAAATTAAAATAAAATAAAAAGATAAAATGGAGGAAAATGAGATAATGACGGGAGTAAGGGAAGATAATGACGGGAGTAAGGAAAGATAATGAGTTGCAGGAAAGATAATGAGTTGTAGGAAAGATAATGAGTTGTAGGAAAGATAATGAGTTGTAGGAAAGATAATGAGTTGTAGGAAAGATAATGAGTTGTAGGAAAGATAATGAGTTGTAGGAAAGATAATGAGTTGTAGGAAAGATAATGAGTTGTAGGAAAGATAATGAGTTTTAGGAAAGATAATGAGTTTTAGGAAAGATAATGAGTTGTAGGAAAGATAATGAGTTGTAGGAAAGATAATGAGTTGTAGGAAAGATAATGAGTTGTAGGAAAGATAATGAGTTGTAGGAAAGATAATGAGTTGTAGGAAAGATAATGAGTTGTAGGAAAGATAATGAGTTGTAGGGAAGATAATGAGTTGTAGGAAAGATAATGAGTTGTAGGAAAGATAATGAGTTGTAGGAAAGATAATGAATTGTAGGAAAGATAATGAGTTGTAGGAAAGATAATGAGTTGTAGGAAAGATAATGAGTTGTAGGAAAGATAATGAATTGTAGGAAAGATAATGAGTTGTAGGAAAGATAATGAGTTGTAGGAAAGATAATGAGTTGTAGGAAAGATAATGAGTTGTAGGAAAGATAATGAGTTGTAGGAAAGATAATGAGTTGTAGGAAAGATAATGAGTTGTAGGAAAGATAATGAGTTGTAGGGAAGATAATGAGTTGTAGGAAAGATAATGAGTTGTAGGAAAGATAATGAGTTGTAGGAAAGATAATGAGTTGTAGGAAAGATAATGAGTTGTAGGCAAGATAATGAGTTGTAGGAAAGATAATGAGTTGTAGGAAAGATAATGAGTTTTAGGAAAGATAATGAGTTGTAGGAAAGATAATGAGTTGTAGGAAAGATAATGAGTTGTAGGAAAGATAATGAGTTGTAGGAAAGATAATGAGTTGTAGGAAAGATAATGAGTTGTAGGAAAGAGTGAGGCAGTGAGGGAAGGACGAGGAGTGCAGGAGAACGAGTGAGAGTAAATGAGTGAGTATAAATAACAATGAGAACGCGTGAAGAAAGTATAGAGTGCATGGAAGAACAAATATAAGTTCGGCAGAAATAATAACAGGGAACTGAACACTAGTTAAGTTATAAAGCAAATTGTAGGAAAGAATAAATGTATCCCCTAAACATAACTAATAGTAATAGGAATATAAAGGGTATAGTAATAGGTAAAAAATACTCCCTAAAATATAACTTATATAGATATAGAGAAGGTATGTCAGGTAAGTTTATGAAAGTGACAGTGATATAAATGAGGGAACCCTTTTTACATGCACGTCTTTGTTCTCTCTACATCCCCTTTCTCCCCCTTCCTACCCCTTCCTACCCCTTCCTTCCCCTTCCTCCCCCTCCCTCCCCTCCCGGCATCCTTTTTAGTCCTCTGTCCTGCTGCTCCCATACTCACGGCTCACCTCATAAATACTACTCCCAGACAGACGCCGTGTCGCCGACGTAACGTTGACTAATCAGCATATCCATAATTCCCTATTTAATTCACGATCTGGACGGGATGAGGGATTGCGTATAGGTGTAGGTGGGTGGGAGGGTGTGAATGGGAGGGGTGTAGGTGGGTGTGGGTGTGTGGTAGGGGTATGGGAGGGGTGTGGGTGGGTAGGAGGGATGTGTGAATGGGTGGGAAGGGAAGGATGTGTCTCGAGATTACATGGAGTTCTGTGTGAATGGGAGGGGTGTGTGAAGGGGTGGGAGTGAGTGGGAGGGGTTTGTGTGGGTGTAGGTGTGGATGAAGGGGTGTGTGTAGGGGTGGTAGGGGTGTGTGGATGGGTAGGAGGGGAAGAGTGTCGCTCGAGATTTTAACATGGAGTTCTCGTCTCGTGGGCCTTGCATTTGCCTCCCTCCCTCACGTGACGTCATCGGTCCTGCACCAGTGGCATCCTCGAGTGACACCAGGCGGTTAGCGGTATTGATTGTGGTTGGCTGAGGTGGTGGACGGGACACCAGTGGACCAATCAGGCGGCGGGGCGAGGCGGAGGACCAAGGATCAGTGAAAGCCGCCGCGACCTTTGTTTCGAAAAATATGCGACGCCACAACCGGCCTAATAAGATGATATATTGGGTGGCGCCTCGGGTATCAACAACGCCTTTATTAACACCAGACACTTGCACTATTTTCACCCGTATAAGTACACAGGATAAGGGTCGTATATCCTCTCCTGGTTGCCCTTCCGCTTCCGACCTTACTGCACCTACAGACGGTGAAGGAAGTAATGACTTTATTAGGGTCGGGTAATTTATCGAGGGACCAGAAGCCTCGAGTGATTAGGGAAATGGATGAAATGAGCATTGAGACGTCGCGAACCCCCCTAATCTTACCTCTGTCGCCTCGTCCTTCAATCTTTCTCTCTCTTCCTCACCCTTCCGTCCTGCCTCACCCTGCCTCACACCATCCTGCCTCACTCTCCCCTGCCTCACCCCCCCCCCGCGCCGCGCCCCCGCCCAGTGGTGACGCAGCAGTTGAAAAAGTCATTATGTGCCGCTGCAATTGTAACTTGGAGGCTGATTTATGGCGTTTGTGGCAGACGCATGCGAGGAGCCACGACGGAGACACGCAGCACGCAGGAGCGACGCGTCCGCCCCCCGCCGCTGTACCGCCTAGTTTTCCTGGTTCTCAGCCTCGTCCTCTTATATTCATCATCATTTTGCACTCATATCTGTGTCTCTCCTTGTCCTTGTTCTCCTCTTCCTGGTTTTTTTTCCGGGTTTTCCTCGTTTATTGTTATTATTTCCCTTGCTTCTTCCTTTCTGCGTTTTATTTTTCTCTTAGTTATTCTTCCTTTGGTTCCTTTACTTCATTTGTGCTCTTCAGTTTTCGCTTGTTTCTTCTTCCTTTGATTACTATTGATCTCTATCCACCTTGCTGTTCTTTGCTGGCCTCGGTTTTTTTTTTTCGGGTTTTTCTTCGTTTTGTTTCTTCCTTTCTGGTTTTTATTTTTCTCTAAGTTATTCTTCCTTTAATTAATCCTCATCTCTATCTTCTAATACTCTTTTCTAATCATCATGACCTCATCGTCCTCCTCCTCCTCCTCCTCCTCCTCCTCCTCCTCCTCCTCCTCCTCCTCCTCCTCCTCCTCCTCCTACTCCTCATTCTCTTCTGTCCATCTACATTGTCCTCCTATATACTCCTGTTTTTTCTCTATATACTCTTCTTCCTATTCTTCTATACTTGTTCTTCCTATGTATTCCTATGTACTCTCCTAAATATTCTTCTATACTTGTTCTTCCTATGTATTCTATGTTCTTCCTCGTCTAAATATTCTTCTTCTACCTGTTCCTCCTATGTATTCCTATGTACTCCTCTACCCGATACAAGTACTCACGACTCCTATTCTTTCCCTACTCTTCTACCCATTCTTCCTCTATACCTGTTCTTCCTATGTATTCCTATGTACTCCTCTACCCAATACAAGTACTTCCTACTAAAAAGTATACAAAAGTATTAACAATTTTAATACATTTAAAAATAGACTTAAGATTTACTTTTTCCATCAACAGAATCAAAACATTAGGGATTAATATGAATATTCTTCACATCATTAGTATTTTCAGTAGCAAAATTAGTGTTTAATTGTATCAATCAACTTGGGTACTTGTTATGGTAGTTAACATTTTTTTTATTTGTAAATATATTTTATTATTGCCGCCCTTCATATATTTATAATATTTTGTACACTGTTCCTGTCCGCCAGGGAGCTGTTGCTCGGCGGACTAATGCCTAAGATCACATTTGTATATAATTATATAATATATGTACTTCTAAAGATATGGCAATAAACTAAACTAAAAACTAAAACTACTCTTCTACTTATTCTTATTCTACTTGCCTGCCTGTTCTACTTCTACCTGCATTGTCCTCCTGTACTCTTGTTTCTCTCTACTCTTCTATACCTACTCTTCTATACCTACCTGTTCTTCCTATGTATTCCTATGTACTCCTCTACCCGATACAAGTACTCACGACTCCTATTCTTTCCCTACTCTTCTACCCATTCTTCCTCTATACCTGTTCTTCCTATGTATTCCTATGCACTCCTCTACCCAATACACATAAACAGGTTAGGTGGAAGTAAATACTGCCACTGGTTTGCCTCTCTCTCTCTCTGCTTTATTTATTTCCTACTAAATTTCTTCTTCGATTATATTATCTTTGTTTTTGATCAATTTTTTTATGCGTTAACTTTCATTTTCCTTCGAGGTTTTAATTAGCCTGAAGGTATGGTTGTGTTTTTGTGGTGATCTCTCAGACATCTGTTGGCTTATTATTTATATGAAAGAAAAACTGAATCTCGTTTCTCTTTGTGGCTACTGTTTTATTATATCTTGCAGCATACGAGGGTTTTATGTATTGCACTCTGTCTTTCTTTCTCTCTCTCTCTCTTTCTCTCTCTCTCTTTTTTTTTTTCTCTCTCTCTCTCTCTCTCTCTCTCTCCTCTCTCTCTCCTCTCTCTCTCTCTCTCTCTCTCTCTCTCTCTCTCTCTCTCTCTCTCTCTCTCTCTCTCTCTCTCTCTCTCTCTCTCTCTCTCTCTCTCTCTCTCTCTCTCTCTCTCTCTTTCTCTAGCACTTCATTAATGCTTCTATCATGTTATTATACTTTACATATTTTTTCACAATGACATTATCTATATCTTCAACGTTTGCTTACTCTCTCTCTCTCCCTCTCTCTCTCTCCCCTCTCTCTCTCTCTCTCTCTCTCTCCTCTCTCTCTCTCTCTCTCTCTCTCTCTCTCTCTCTCTCTCTCTCTCCTCTCTCTCTCTCTCTCTCTCTCTCTCTCTCTCTCTCTCTCTCCTCTCTCTCTCTCTCTCATCGTGACAGTTGTCCTCTCCCGCCACGCCCCTGTACGTGGGTGAGTTATTCTTCCGGCCGGTCAACGCGACCCCGCCACACCTGCACCGACACGGGAAGTGGCGAGAAAAATACAAAGAGAGTTGGAGAGAGTTGGAGAGAGAGATAGAAAGAGAGTTGGAGAGAGTTGGAGAGAGAGATAGAAAGAGAGTTGGAGAGAGTTGGAGAGAGAGAAGATAAGAAAGAGAGTTGGAGAGAGTTGGAAGAGGGGGAAGATAAAAAAGGGGAGAGTTGGAGAGAGAGAGTTGGAGAGAGAGATAGAAAGAGAGTTGGAGAGAGTTGAGAGAGAGAGATAGAAAGAGAGTTGGAGAGAGTTGGAGAGAGAGATAGAAAGAGAGTTGGAGAGAGTTGGAGAGAGAGATAGAAAGAGAGTTGGAGAGAGTTAGAGAGAGAGATAGAAAGAGAGTTGGAGAGAGTTGGAGAGAGAGATAGAAAGAGAGTTGGAGAGAGTTGGAGAGAGAGATAGAAAGAGAGTTGGAGAGAGTTGGAGAGAGAGATAGAAAGAGAGTTGGAGAGAGTTGGAGAGAGAGAATAGAAAGAGAGTTGGAGAGAGTTGGAGAGAGAGATAGAAAGAGAGTTGGAGAGAGAGATAGAAAGAGAGTTGGAGAGAGTTGGAGAGAGAGATAGAAAGAGAGTTGGAGAGAGTTGGAGAGAGAGATAGAAAGAGAGTTGGAGAGAGTTGGAGAGAGAGATAGAAAGAGAGTTGGAGAGAGTTGGAGAGAGAGATAGAAAGAGAGTTGGAGAGAGAGATAGAAAGAGAGTTGGAGAGAGAGATAGAAAGAGAGTTGGAGAGAGTTGGAGAGAGAGATAGAAAGAGAGTTGGAGAGAGTTGGAGAGAGAGATAGAAGAGAGTTGGAGAGATTGGAGAGAGAGATAGAAAGAGAGTTGGAGAGAGTTGGAGAGAGAGATAGAAGAGAGTGGAGAGTGGAGAGAGAGATGAGAGAGTTGGAGAGAGAGATAGAAGAGAGTTGGAGAGAGTTGGAGAGAGAGATAGAAAGAGAGGTTGGAGAGAGTTGGAGAGAGAGATAGAAAAGAGTTGGAGAGAGTTGGAGAGAGAGATAGAAGAGAGTTGAGAGAGAGTTGAGAGAGTAGAGAGAGAGAGAGAGAGGAGGAGAGAGAGAGAGAGAGAGAGGAGAGAGAGAGAGAGAGAGAGAGAGAGAGAGAGAGGAGAGAGAGAGAGAGAGAGAGAGAGAGAGAAGAGAGAGAGAGAGAGAGAGAGAGATTATGTTATTTTATGATTATAGAATGATTGGAAAAAAGTATAAGAAGAGAAGTAGGTGCAGAAGAGAAGGAGGAGGAGGAGGAGGAGGAGGAGGAGGAGGAGGAGGAGGAGGAGGCAGCCTTGTTGGGGCAGGATTCAATAGATTCGTTGCGGTTTTTATTTTATATTTATGGAACTGTTTATCAAGATCTTTACCATTTGCTCCTCTATAATTTCATGATTTTCCTCTTATTCGACAACTTGTTTTTGCTCATTATATCTCTCTCTCTCTCTCTCTCTCTCTCTCTCTCTCTCTCTCTCTCTCTCTCTCTCTCTCTCTCTCTCTCTCTCTCTCTCTCTCTCTCTCTCTCTCTCTCTCTCTCTCTCTCAAAAGATCAGGGAGGAGAAAGCAGGATAGAAAATGGAAAGGTGAATGGAAGACGCAAAGAAACGAACAAAAGTAGTAGAATAACATAATTGAATGATAGAGAAGTAGAAGAGCAAGGGAAGCAATATTATAGAAAGAGAAGAAAGACTAGACAGGTTAACACACACACACACACACACACACACACACACACACACACACACACCTTGCTGGCATTAAGGCTTCCAATTTATTCTCAAACACCTGCGCCCCTTACATGGATCCCTTTTGACACGGACGCCCACACAAAACCTGAGTCCTCCTTCCAGCCCAAAGTTCAATTAGGTATCCAATTTACTGTGTGTGTGTGTGTGTGTGTGTGTGTGGGTGTGCGTGTATGTGCGTGTGTGTGTGTGTGGTAGATCACACACACACACACACACACACACACACACACGTGCACACACACACACTTGTTTCTTGTTTTCTTGTTTGTTTTGTTTAGAGGATGATGCCTCAGAGCCATAGTGATCTACCGCTGCTGCATATCAGTGTTGGCCGAAGCCACCACCCCGGGGGGGGGGTTACAAACCCCCGGCTGGCACCCGGTACCCATTCACTGCTGGGTGGACAGGGGCTAGGGATTTAAGAAAGACCACCCATCTATCTTTCGCTCCGCCCGGGGATCGAACCCGGGACTTCTCGGTTGTAAGCCGAGCGTGCTAACCACTACACTACAGAGTTCCCTGACTTCACACACACACACACACACACACACACCCACACACACACACACCACACACACACACACACACACACAACTACACACACACACACACACACACACACACACACCCACACACCACACACCCAGACACACCCACACACCCACCCACCCCACCCACCCACCCCACCCACCCACCCACCCACCCACCCACCCACACACACACACACACACACCCACACACCCACACACACACACACACACTGCACATCCCACCCTCCTCACTGTCAAATTTATAGTCTGCCGCGTTTGATGTGACGACAGTAAGAACGAATCAATTACACTATTGGCACAGAGGATCGCAGACGCTGCCATGCATTCGGGCGAGTGTAAGAAAGAGAAATAGTAGAAAGAGAGTAAGAAAGCAGAAGCACCTTTACTATAGTTACAAAAAGAACAAGTAAAGGTGACAGAGCAGGAAGAAGAAAATTATTAGTAATGTCATTCAGGTTTAATTCCAGTATATAATGTCGCGTTGATTCACTTTTACTTTTTCCATATGGCCGCTTTTACTTTTTTGTATGTGGCCGCTTTTATTTTTTTGTATATGGCCACTTTTACTTTTTTGTATATGGCCGCTTTTATTTTTTTGTATATGGCCACTTTTACTTTTTTTGTATATGGCCACTTTTACTTTTTTGTATATGGCCACTTTTACTTTTTTGTATATGGCCGCTTTTACTTATTTGTATATGGCCACTTTTACTTTTTTCCATATGGCCGCTTTTACTTTTTTGCATATGGCCACTTACTTTTTCCTATATGGCCTCTTACTTTTTTCCATATAGCCGCTTTTACTTTTTTGTATATGGCCACTTTTACTTTTTTGTATATGGCCGCTTTTACTTTTTTGTATATGGCCGCTTTTACTTTTTTGTATATGGCCGCTTTTACTTTTTTTCTATATGGCCACTTTTACTTTTTTGTATATGGCCGCTTTTACTTTTTTGTATATGGCCGCTTTTACTTTTTTTCTATATGGCCACTTCTACTTTTTTCTTATATGGCCACTTTTACTTTTTTCTATATGGCCGCTTTTACTTTTTTGTATATGGCCTCTTTTATTTTTTTCCCTATGGCCACTTACTTTTTTCTATATGGCCACTTTTACTTTTTTCTATATGGCCTCTTTTACTTTTTTGTATATGGCCTCTTTTACTTTTTTCCATATGGCCTCTTTTACTTTTTTCTTATATGGCCACTTTTACTTTTTTCTATATGGCCGCTTTTACTTTTTTGTATATGGCCACTTTTACTTTTTTCAATATGGCCACTTTTACTTTTATCTATGGCCGCTTTTACTTTTATCTATATGGCCACTTTTACTTTTTTCTATATGGCCACTTTTACTTTTTTCTATATGGCCACTTTTGCTTTTTCTATATGGCCACTTTTACTTTTTCTATATGGCCACTTTACTTTTTTCTATATGGCCGCTTTTACTTTTTTGTATATGGCCGCTTTTACTTTTTTGTATATGGCCGCTTTTACTGTTTTGTATATGGCCACTTTTACTTTTTTGTATATGGCCGCTTTTACTTTTTTGTATATGACCGCTTTTACTTTTTTCTATATGCCACTTTTACTTTTTTGTATATGGCCACTTTTACTTTTTCTATATGGCCACTTGTATTTTTTGTATATGGCCACTTTTACTTTTTTGTATATGGGCCGCTTTTACTTTTTTCTATATGGCCGCTTTTACTTTTTTCTATATGACCGCTTTTACTTTTTTTCTATAAGGCCACTTTTACTTTTATCTATATGGCCACTTTTACTTTTTTCTATATGGCCACTTTTACTTTTTTCTATATGGCCACTTTTACTTTTATCTATATGGCCTCTTTTACTTTTTCTATATGGCCACTTTTACTTTTTTTCTATATGGCCACTTTGACTTTTTTGTATATGGCCGCTTTTACTTTTTTGTATATGGCCGCTTTTACTTTTTTGTATATGGCCGCTTTTACTTTTTTCTATATGGCCACTTTTACTTTTTTCTATATGGCCACTTTTACTTTTTTCTATATGGCTACTTTTACTTTTTTCTATATGGCCACTTTTACTTTTTTCTATATGGCCACTTACTTTTTTTCTATATGGCCACTTACTTTTTTCTATATGGCCGCTTTTACTTTTTTTCTATATGGCCGCTTTTACTTTTATCTATATGGCCACTTTTACTTTTTTCTATATGGCCACTTTTACTTTTTTCTATATGGCCACTCTAATTTTTATCTATATGGCCACTTTTACTTTTTTCTATAAGGCCACTTTTACTTTTTCTATATGGCCACTTTGACTTTTTTCCATATGGCCACTTTTACTCTTTTCTGGCCGGCATTCTCTTCCTTCACCTTCATTTAAATAATTTCGTCTTTTAATATCTATCTAATGTATCTATTGTCGGGTGGTTGAGCGTTGGTGTGCCTCTGCGTGCGTTCTATCCTAAGCTGTCAGTAAATTTCTTCGACGCATCATCTTTGCCTCGAGGTGACAGATGGTCGATGAGAAAATAGTGGATGCGAAAATAGTGATAAAATGGTCGCTGATGGTCGATGAGAAAATATGTGCATCTAATATTTCCTTGTTATGTGACTTCAATGTATACCTCGCATGGCAGTTTTAGCCTTGGAAGAATTATATTGGGCAGATGTTCCACGTTATATGATAAAGTTATTCATTTTATTCAGCTCATATATTCTGATGGAAACCCCACACGAATTACCATTACTGTTTATCATAGGAAAATATACCATACGAATATTTATGATAGGAAAATTTATCATAGTAATATTTTACCAAAGTAACGACCAACATTTTTAGGCTAAGAAAACATAGGAAAAAATATGTCCTCTAACTTAACTTAACAGACTGGATATTTATGATAGGAAAATTTATCATAGTAATATTTCACCAAAGTAACGACCAACATTTTTAGGCTAAGAAAACATTGGAAAAAATATGTCCTTTAACATAACAGACTGGGCAACTTGAAGGAAGAAAGTGTTATAAAATATGTGAGCCGATAAAGATCAAGTTTCCTTCAAAAGGCAACCAAGAAAAAAATCCAGGTTTTATGTATGTCTCTTATACTACATTTAATATCATCATTCATTGGTTTTATTATGATTCTGGCTGATATTTATAGTATTTAGTAGTAATTAGGCTGATATTTACGACGATGGGCAGTAAGAAAAGTGTAGTGAAGTGAAATGTGTCATTCTTTTTTTTACAGATGGAGTCGACATATACGGATTGAGGAGACACCACCACCACCACTTCCACCACCACCACCACCACCACCACCACCACCACCACCACCACCACCACCACCACCACCACCACCACCACCACCACCACCACCACCACCACCACTTCTAATAAGGTAGAGTGAATGTTTCTTTTTTAGTTATACTTTTACATCAAGGCATTTATGTAGATAGTATAAAGTTCATTATATTTAGCGTCGCTGTGATCATGATAGTTTACGCTAAAATAAGTCAAATTGTTTATAATGGATACGATTTGCACTGATAAACGTTGAGAATCATGAACAAAAGGCAAATATAAAGGCAGAATTAATGATATTGTCTTTGTAAAATGTAAGAGAAACTCAAAATAATTTAAATACAGAAAATCGCGACAAATTCAAAAAGTTTATGAGATATTACCAACACTATTATCATTATTATTTTTTTTTATAGTCTTTTACTGATATAATCAATTAGCAAAATAACTCGCAAGTAAATATTTTTTTTTAAATCATGCAATTTCCTTCTTATCTCTGTAAACAAAAAGAATGCTAAAATAAATTGCATAAAAATATATTACAAAATACTATTGTTTTTCCATACTGAGAGGCGATATGAAGATTGACAGACTAAATGAAGTTAATAAAATACGAGACGCAGATGTTTATCCAGTGAGTGGCAGATGCGAAATAAGATTGAAATAAATACCATCATATATTTCATTCCTATTGCTTCTTGGCGTCCTATTATTACACCTGAGACGGGGTGGGAGGGAGGAGGAGGGCAAAAAGGATCAGGGAAGGGAGGAGGGAAGGGGAAGAGGAGACACTAGAGGAAGAAAGGGAGGGAGGAAGGGAAGGAAGGAGAGCTGAAGGGATATAATGAAGAAGAGAGGTGAGAAAATGACGTGCTAAATAAAAAGCAAGAAGCAGAAGACCGAGTAAAAAGGGGAATATAGGAAGGAGGGAAGGGTAAGGGAAGGTGAAGAGGAGACAGTTGAGGAAGAGAGAAAGAAAGGGAGGGAGGGAAGGAGAGATAGAGGGATAGATATTATGAAGAAGGGAGGTGAGAAAATGACGTGCTAAATATGAAGCAGAAGCAAAATAAATAAAAAGGGGAATAAGAATGAGGGAAGAGGAGACAATTGAAGAAGAAAGGGAGAGAGAGAGAGAGCTGGAGGAAGGGAAAAAGGGATATCAAGAAGAAGGGAGCTGAGAAAATATGACATGCTAAATAAGAAGCAGAAGCAGAATAAAAGTGGAATAAGAAGGAAGGAAGAGGAGACAATTGAAGAAGAAAGGGAGAGAGAGAGCTGGAGGAAAGGAGAGCTGGAGGGATATCAAGAAGAGGGGAGGTGAGAAAATATGACATGCTAAATAAGAAGCAGAAGCAGAATAAAAAGCGGAATAAGAAGGAACGCCGCCAGACTCGTAATCCATCAGACACAGGGGCACATTACGGGGCGGGGCTAATGAGAGGCCATGGTCGCCGGGATACGATTTCCCGGGGTCCGCCAGGTGAGTGAGGCCGCCGTATATAAGCCCACGTAATAGGTGAGAAAGTCCCATTTAGGGTGGATATATGACATATTTAGGGCGGTGAGTTATGGGGCTCTGGTGATTGTCGGGGTGTCTCTTCTTCTTCTTTTCTTCTTCTTCTTCTTCTTCTTCTTCTTCTTCTTCTTCTTCTTCTTCTTCTTCTTCTTCCTCCAACCCTCCCCTATCATCTTCCTTCTTTGGACACCCCACTATCTGGTCTCTCTCTCTCTCTCTCTCTCTCTCTTCTCTTTTTCTCTCTCTCTCTCTCTCTCTCTCTCTCTCTTCTCTCTCTCTCTCTCTCTCCCCTCTCTCTCTCTCTTCTCTCTCTCTCTCTCTCTCTCTCTCTCTCTCTCTTCTCTCTCTCTCTCCTCTCTCTCTCTCTCTCTCTCTCTCTCTCTCTCTCTCTCTCTCTCTCTCTCTCTCTCTCTCTCTCTCTCTCATTTGGTTTCCAGCTTGTTGAATACTCATAATATATATACTGGAGTTTAATATTACAGTGTCTTGAGCATCTAAGTTTAGTGTTACATCCAAGTATAAATGTATTCGTGATGGTGTTAGCGAAGGGTTATTGTTAGTTATAGTAATAGTGTAGGGACAGTATAGATGAGCTCTGACAAACTAGCTGCTGGCGTTGATGTGGGGAAGATGGGACAGGGGGCGAGGAGTGACGCAGGGAAGCGGAAGAGAGTAGTTAAAGCTAAAAAATTGCGTCGCGCTTCAATGTTAAGACAAACGCACTCGGTGAAAGGATAAAGGAGTAAGAAAATTAGATGATGAGGGACTAATAGTATCCTAGGTCCCTCCCTTCCTGGCTGTCTGTCTGTCTGTCTGTCTGGCTGTCTGTCTGGCTAGCTGTCTGTCTGTCTGTCTGTCTGTCTGTCTGTCTGTCTGTCTGGCTGGTTGGCTGGCTGGCTGGCTAGCTGTCTGTCTGTCTGTCTGTCTGTCTGTCTGTCTGTTTGGCTGTCTGTCTGTCTGTCTGTCTGTCTGTCTGTCTGTCTGTCTGTCTGTCTGTCTGTCTGTCTGTCTGTCTGGCTGGCTGGCTGGCTGGCTGGCTGGCTGGCTGGCTGGCTGGCTGGCTGTCTGTCTGTCTGTGTCTGTCTGTCTGTCTGTCTGTCTGTCTGTCTGTCTGTCTGTCTGTCTGTCTGTCTGTCTGTCTGTCTGTCTGTCTGTCTGTCTCCTTCCCGCTCCGCATTTTTTAAGTCTCCCTTGCCACAGGATGATTAACTACTTAGCTAACTACTGAACTCTATGAGGGAAAAAGGCGAGACTTTGGAACCCATAATGCAGAAGGTTTTATTACCAATGAATAAGAACAACATAAAAAGCTCCCATATTTTGTTGACTTCTGCCATTGGATTATGTGCTTAATTTTGTTTCGTCTGTCGTTTTCTGCTTCCTTCTTTGATGCAACCTCGAATTTGTGGAAAAGGCGGAGTGTATATAAAGAAAGACATTACATACTTGCGGCGCTGCTATCTGCCCTTCACCATGCTTGTGGCGCTGCTATCTGCCCTTCACCATGCTTGTGGCGCTGCTATCTGCCCTTCACCATGCTTGTGGCGCTGCTATCTGCCCTTCACCATGCTTGTGGCGCTGCTATCTGCCCTTCACCATGCTTGTGGCGCTGCTAGCTAAATTTCTGCACTCCTTCACCATGCTTGTGGCGCTGCTATCTGCCCTTCACCATGCTTGTGGCGCTGCTATCTGCCCTTCACCATGCTTGTGGCGCTGCTATCTGCCCTTCACCATGCTTGTGGCGCTGCTATCTGCCCTTCACCATGCTTGTGAGTCACCCGTTCCTGAAATTCACCTTTTCACTGACTCACTCTCTGCTCTTCACTCCCTTAATGCTACCACCTTCAAAGACAATGTCCAACTCCCGTCTTCCACCCACCATCATCTCCTGACATTGTATCGCCTAAACTCAGATGTTTTCCTTCATTGGGTGCCAAGCCATGTCGGTGTATCGGGTAACGAACTAGCAGACGAGGCAGCACGCAGAGCCAGCACAGCGCCGGTAGTTACCTTTCCCCTCCTCCCCAGTTACGCCCAGATAAAGTCTTCTGTCAACCAAGCTGCTCTTCAGGCCTCCCAACTTCTTCTCAACGACGCTGTGGGGCATGGCTCTCGTTCTGCCACATGGTAAATCACAGCCACCAGACAAACGCCTCACCTCCACCTTTCCCGGTTCACTCCACCTGTAGTACGACAGCTGGTCCGACTAAGGCTCGGCTTCCATTGCTCCACCCAAATACTTGGTGACGACCCTGCCCCCTGTCCTCACTGTTTCGCAGAGCCACAAAATCCCCTTGAGCACTACACTCTCAGAAATGGGGGGTATATTAAGGGTAGAATTGTTACATCGCACCATCACTACCCTTTTTAAACCCTATGTCCAGGCTGGAGGGTAGCTGCTGCCGATTATACCCTTCATCTACCCTTTATCTACCCTTTTTAAACGAGAGGGTTGCAAAAGGGTATATTTGCGTCGATCCGAAAGGGTAGAAAAAGGGTAGCAGTATTTCATCACTACAAATACCCTTTTTCTACCCTTTTCCTACCCTTTTTTTCTAAGAGTGTACCTGCTCCACTGCCCAGCCTCCCACTCACTTCGCCATCTGATCCCTGCATCCCCAGAGCCGGATTATGTACGGGCTGCACGTGTCGTTGCCTCCTCACCTTTACCTACGCTCGCTGCCCTTGTCTCCTCCTACCACTCCCCCCCGTTAACATTATTTATGAATACTGAACCCTCTGACGGGCTTTATATTTAGCCCGCTGCTCTAGCTCTAGCCCGTAGCTCTTCAGAGAAAGCAATAGGGAAAAAAAAAGAAGTCATTGAGCCAAAGAGTCATTGTTATCATCGTTAATTGAGCAGCAATTGGTAAAGTCAGACATTAGTGAATTAAGGTCTTGCTCCAACACCTCGCTTTTGACAAGTGCGATCCAAGGAGCACTTTGGCCGCGGGACGGGCGGACCAGAAAGCGGTTTCAGGGCAAGTGAGTTCAACTACCGGTTTAGCGAGACTTGAGGTATGTGGCGTAATGAAGGTTTTATCTCTTTGATTTTATATGAGAAAGTGTTTTTTAATCAGCCTTTAACGCGGTGAGAAGAACCAGACCTCAAATTTATGTCCCAAATGACACCTGTATGAACACTTTGGCTTCCTTGTGAGATTATCGGGGCAGCATTTTGCTCGGCGAGGAAAAAAACACGATTGATAAAACCCAAACCACAATTGAATTCACTTGTAGTTTTGTGATTTGTCTTTATGAAATTCAGAAATACTGGTAGCCTGAGTTGTCAGAGAGAGAGAAGAAGAGAGAGAAGAGAGAGAGAGGAGAGAGAGAGAGAGAGAGAGAGAGAGAGAGAGAGAGAGAGAGAGAGAGAGAGAGAGAGAGAGATGAGAGAGAGAGAGAGAGGAGAGAGATGAGAGAGAGAGAGAGAGAGAGAGAGAGATGGATGGAGAGAGAGAGAGAGAGAGAGGAGAGAGAGAGAGAGAGAGAGAGAGAGGGAGAGAGAGAGAGAGAGAGGAGAGAGAGGAGAGAGAGAGAGAGGAGAGAGAGAGAGAGAGAGAAGAGGAGAGGAGAGAGAGGGAGGATGGAGAGAGAGGAGAGAGAGAGAGAGAGAGAGAGAGAGAGGAGAGAGAGAGAGAGAGAAGATGGAGAGAGAGAGAGAGAGAGGAGAGAGAGAGAGAGAGAGAGAGGAAGAGAGAGAGAAGAGAGAGAGAGAGAGAGAGAGAGAGAGAGAGAGAGAGAGAGAGAGAGAGAGAGAGAGAGATAATGGATGGAGAAAATGAATGAAAGGATGGAGGGATTTTAATTTACGTCAAAAAAATATTCCTTCGGTTGCGTCTCCCATTCAGACACTTATATAAGACACTGCACCTTGGTAACATGTCGTTTTTGTGCATATTCGGTAAGGAGACATGCTACTTTTTATACTACTGTAAGGAAGCGATATTTCCAACACTATTTAGGTATTCATGAAGCGAGATTATGGTAAGTATATATGATCAGGTGCAGTAGATCTCACCTGTAGGATTGTAAGGTAAAAAATCCTCTATTTGGGGCCCGATAATGATGTAGGGGAGAACTGGAAGACCTTTGCTTGCCCGACTTACATTAAAATCTTTGATCTATTGGATAACAAAAATAAAGGAAAATGGAAGCTCACTAAAAACCATACTTTGTCTTAAGGAATATAAGAGTATGTATATAATTATGAATCAACTTTTTTATGTCGTCGGATATATTGGATAAAATGGAATATAGGAGTTCACTAATAACCATACCTGATTATTTTGTCTTAAGGAATATAAAAGCATGTATATAATTATGGATTAGCTTCCTTATGTCTTTCTAACACCGCCTTGGGATTCAGGTTTAGTGTATGGGGTGTTAAGGTTGGTTTTTCTTATATGTGTCAAGGTACTCAACTTTTTTCCAAATTTTTGTGCTGTTTTAAAAGTAATGTTTAATGTAGTAAGTAATAAAATATAGTAATAAAAATGAAATAAAGTAATAAAAATCAAGCTCAGAATTGGATGCCTTACGACTGTTAATAATGAGGTTTTGCTTTGCCTTGATATTATAGTGGTTAGAATTTTTTTTTTTTTTTTTTTTTTTTTTTTTTTTTTTTTTTTTTTTATACTATTATTGATCAATTTGCCGTTTATAAAATTATCGTTTTTTTTCTTTTGGTTCACGTAGAGATTTTCTTTGTCTTGCTTCTATACAAAGTCCTCATTTGTGCAACTTTTTGTTCTCCTTCTACCTACTTTACTTTGGTCTGCGTTATTTTATAGTCGGTAAAAGTCCTTCTCTTACACTTCAGATTAATTTCTTCAGTAGTTTATCTCATACTCTCTCTCTCTCTCTCTCTCTCTCTCTCTCCTCTCTCTCTCTCTCTCTCTCTCTCTCTCTCTCTCTCTCTCTCTCTTCCTCTCTCTTCTCTCTCTCTCTCTCTCTCTCTCTCCTCTCTCTTCTCTCTCCCCTCTCTCTCTCCTTTTCCTCCTCCTTCTCTCTCTCTCTCTCTCTCTCTCTCTCTCTCTCGCCCACCTGGATTAACCCGTCAGTGGGAACAAGTATCTGAGAAAATCTGTCTCGGGAACGAAGGATAACATAATTAAAGTTTGGCTCCTTGTCTACCTGGCGAGCGAGGCAAAAAAACTGGCCTGGGAGAGGGAGAGAAGCGTGTATTACTCCAAGAACTTAACCTGTAGGCGAGGAGGAGGAGGAGGAGGAGGAGGTGGAGGTGGAGGAGGAGGAGGTGGAGGTGGAGGAGGTGGAGGTAGAGGAGGAGGAGGAGAGAGAAGGGGGTGTGGAGGGGAGGAGTTGTGAGGAGGAGGAGGGGAGGAGTGTGGGAGGAGGAGGGGAGGAGGAGGAGGAGGTGGAGGAGGAGGAGAGGGAGGTTTGGGAGGAGGAGGAGAGAGGAGGAGGAGGAGGAGTTGGGAGGAGGAGAGGAGGAGGGAGGAGTTGGGGAGAGGAGGAGGAGGAGGTGGAGGTGGAGGTGGAGGAGGAGGAGTTGTGGGAGGAGGAGGAGGAGGAGGAGGAGGAGGAGGAGGGAGTTTGTCTTTTCTTTTCTTCTTTGTCTCTTTTTCGGCCTCACTTACCACACACATCTGCTTTTTTTTTTTTTTTTTTTTTTTTTCCCTCTCCTTCTGGACGGCTGCTGTGAAGTGTCAATCCCACTTCCCACCCTCTCTTCCCTCCCTCTCACCCTCCCTCCCTTCCCTCCCTTCCTTCCCTCCCACCGTCTCTCATTCCTTCGTCAGCTAATCACCGGGTCATTAGTCAATAATAAATGATCTGATAACAATTAATCAAACCTGCACCGCGGATGACGTCATGATTAGAGGGCGCGGTGCCTCGGGGGAAGGTTGTCAAAGCGTGTATTTCTCAGGTTCTGTAGAGACGTCATTGCTCTTTCCTCTTCCTCTATACTCCTCCTTCTCCTTTTCTCCTTTCTTTTCTTGTTCTCTTTTCTTCCTCTGCTCCTTTAGTCTCCTTTTTTCTTCTTCTACTCCTTCATATTGCTCTTTCCTCTTCCTCTTCTCCTTTCTTCTCCTCTTCCCTTCTTTTATGCGCCATTCGGTCAGCGGTTCGAGTCCACCAAATTCGTCCTGGTGTGGCGGCGCTTTGTATAGTCAATAACCTTGTAGTTGGTACTTGCAAAGTGTCTAGATAGGATCAAAGTATCTTATCTTATATCCCTTCTTTTACTCCTTCATATTGCTCTTTCCTCTTCCTCTTCCTTTCTTCTTTTACTCCTTCATATTGCTCTTTCCTCTTCCTCTTCCTTTCTTCTTCTACTCCTTTATATTGCTCTTTCCTCTTCCTCTTCCTTTCTTCTTCTACTCCTTCATATTGCTCTTTCCTCTTCCTCTACTCCTCCTTTCTTCTCCTCTTCCCTCCTACTCCTTCATGCACACACTTTTCCCCTTCACCCTCCCTCATTCCTTTCCATTGCTTTTTCCTCTTCCTCTACTCCTCCTTTCTCCTCCCTCCTTCTACTCCTTCATGCACACACACCTCCCCTTCTCCCTCCTTCCCTCCTCCTCATACTCCTCCTTTCTCCTCTTTCCTTCTACTCCTTCATGCACACACCTCCCCTTCACCCTCCTTCCCTCCTCCTCATACTCCTCCTTTCTTCTCCTCTTCCCTCTACTCCTTCATGCACACACTTTCCCTCTTCCCTCCCTTCACCCTCCCTCCCTCTCATGCCTCCCGCGTGCTCCATTAACGCCTGAATTATTTTGCCGCGACCACGTCCAAGGTAGCACTTTTTTAGTCTCTTGTAATTACTCGGGTAAGTCCAGAAGCCGTGATGGAAGGGGAGGAGACAGAGGGACAATAGGGAGGAAGGGGAAGGAGAGAGAGGGAAGGAGGGGAGTGGAGGGGGGAAGGAGGAGGGGGAAGGAGGAGGAAGGAGGAGTGAAGGAGGAGACAGAGGAACAAAACGGAGGAAAGGGAGACTTAGAGAGAGGGAAGGAGGGGAGTGGAGGGGGGAAGGAGGGTTGGAGGGGAGAAGAAGGAGGAGGAAGGAGGGGAGAAGAAGGGGAGAAAGAGGGGGAAGAAGGGGTGAAGGAGGGGGAAGGAGGGGAGTGAGGGTGGGAAAGCAAAGGGGGAAGCTATATAATGAAGAGGTATATGTCTTTGTAGTCTTGTCATTTCAGTAGCAGTTAATAAGACTTGTAGAAGGGAGTTTCAAATTACATTAAGATGGACGTATAGTGAGAGGATAAGGAGGGAGGAAAGGTGATGAAGGTCGTAGTTGTTATGTAATGTACTGTAGGAAGCGAAGAAGGGTGGGAATTAGTGAAAACAATGCTATATTTATGTTATGACGATCAGAGAACAGAATATATAGTTATAAGATATGGGATAGCTGGTTAAAAATGTGGTTTAATTACTTTGTTTAGAGAGTCATGTATGATATGGAAAATGAGACATGAAAGGCATATATATGTTAGAGGAATGTGCGTGTAATTCTAAACCTGGTACTGATAGCAAGGTATAGATAAAGACAGTAAGGAGATTAATGTTGGAGATAGGGAAGATAAGGCGGAAAAAATAAAATTAAATATATACCAATGAAGCTGTGAAATATCCTTCAACTATAAAAAATAAAAAAAAATAAAAAAAAAAAAAAAAAAAAATCATCGTATGCGAAAAATTTACATCATTGTACGCACGTACTTCAACGTATATTTATTTATCTGTATTTCCTCTCCTCTCCCTTTTCCTGTTTCTTCATCATGAGCAACTGAGTCAACATCCCCATCACCCTAATCTCCTCCAGGTCTTCCCTCTCCTCCAATGTAAAAATAAAGACAAGAGAAGAGAATCGGCATTTTCTCACGGAATCTAAAACTTGTGGCGAAGGAATGGTGGGTGATTAATGAAGCCTGTGGAGAGAGAGAGACGCACGATGGATTGCAGAATGACAGACAGAGGAGGAGGAGGAGGAGGAGGAGGAGAGGAGGAGGAGGAGGAGGAGGAGGAGGAGGAGGAGGAGGAGGACGGATGGAAAAGGAGGAGAGGACGATAAGTAATTCTGACGTCCAAGCTATCGAGTCATACTTACATACGTACATACATACTTGTTGCTTTGATGTGTGTGTGGTGTGTGTGTGGGGGTGTGTGTGTTGTGGTGTGTGTGGGGTGTGTGTGTGTGTGTGTGTGTGTGTGTGTGTGTGTGTGTGTGTGTGTTTGTTGGTTGTTCATATTACTTCTTCCTACGTACTTAGCGCCTTTCTGTCCTCTCCTTATCTTTGAGAGGAGAGAGAGAAAGAAAGAGAGAGAGAGAGAGAGAGAGAGAGAGAAGAGAGAGAGAGAGAGAGAGAGAGAGAGAGAGAGAGAGAGAGAGAGGAGAGAGAGAGAGAGAAGAGAGAGAGAGTGAGAGAGAGAGAGAGAGAGAGGTGGAGGAGGAGGGGAGGGGGAGGGGGAGGAGGAGAGAGGGGAGGAAGAGAGAGGAAGAAGAGACGAGAAGTAATAAAAAAGCAGGAGAGACGGAGGTCAATTAACCACGACCTAATACATCCGAACTGTGGAAGGAGGAGGGGGGAGGAGGAGGAGGAGGAAGGGGGGGGGGAGGAGGAGGAGGAGGAGGGAGGAGGGGGAGGTTTGGAAGAAGAGGGGAAAAAAAGACAGGAATTTAAAGGGGGAAAGAGGAAGAGGCGGGAAGAGGAGGAGGAGGGGAGGAAAAAAAGGGGTTTTGGAAGAAGAGGAAAAGAGACAGTAAGTAAGGTTTTCTCTTTGTAGCCATTACCCTCCTCTCCTCCTCCTCCTCCCCCTCCTCCCCCTTCCTCCTCCTCCTCCCTCCTCCTCCTCTTACCAATCCTGCACTTAATTGCCGGAAAGGGTAATCAGGTTAGTAATGATGTGGAAAATATAAATCATCATCACAGTCATCAGCATTGTCGTCACCGTCATCATTGTTTCCTGATGACTAGACGGCAGCTTGTATACTTTATAGGCTCTTATAGGTTCTTATAGCATGCTTATTTTTATCCCTTATCTATTTAATTCTCCCTTGCTATCTCTCTATTCTATCCTATTCCCTTCTATTCTCCCGTGCTATCTCTATATTCTATCCTATTCTATCCTATTCTCCCTTACAATCTCTATATTCTATCCTATTCCCTTCTATTCTCCCTTGCTATCTCTAAATTCTATCCTATTCTATCCTATTCTCCCCTGCTATCTCTATATTCTATCCTATTCTCTTCTATTCTCCCTTACTATCTCTATATTCTATCCTATTCTCCCTTTCTATCTCTCTATTCTATCCTATTCCCTTCTATTCTCCCTTGCTATCCCTATATTATATCCTATTCTCCCTTGCTATCTCTATGTTCTATCCTATTCTCTTCTATTCTCCCTCTTCTTATAGCCTGCTTATTTTTCTCCCTCTTATTGTATGTCTCGATCAGTGTCTATCATTAAGTTGCGTTATGATATCTTATTTTTACGTTAATTTCAATGTCATTTTCGTGTTTTGTTTAGACGCGTTTACTAGTAGTATTTTTTTGGGTTCCTTTTTTTTGTTTTTGTTTTTTTGTTTTGTTTGTTTACATCAGAAAGGGCTGGCCAAGGACAAACAAAAATAGAGGTAACAAAAAGGCCGCTACGTTGCCAGTCTGTTTTTGTTAACTTCTCTTTGTCCCTTCTTTGCTTATCTCCATATTTTCCTCGGTTTTCCTTGTAATTTAGATCTATTACTTAGATCGTCTCTGCCTTTTTCCTTCTAATCTGCCATCTTTTCCTCCTCCTTCTTCCTAATGTCCTTCCATTTATTTAGTTTTTCTCGTTTTTTTATTCTTCTTGTTCTTGTTGTTGGTGTTTTTTATCTGTTTTTTTGTTTTTTTATTTATATTATTTCTTCTTCTTATTCTTTTTGTTCTTGTTGTTGCTTTTTTTATCTGTTCTTTTGTTTTTTTATTTTTATTATTTCTTGTTCTTATTCTTTTTGTTCTTGTTGTTGCTGTTTTTTTATCTGTTCTTTTTTTTTATTTTTTTATTATTTCTTGTTCTTATTCTTCTTGTTCTTGTTGCTGTTTTTTATCTGTTCTTTTCTTTCTTATTTTTATTATTTCTTCTTCTTATTCTTTTTGTTCTTGTTGTTGCTGTTTTTTATCTGTTCTTTTGTTTTTTTATTTATATTATTTCTTGTTCTTATTCTTTTTGTTCTTGTTGTTGCTGTTTTTTATCTGTTTTTTTTTTTTTTTTTATTATTTCTTGTTCTTATTCTTCTTGTTCTTGTTGCTGTTTTTTATCTGTTCTTTTCTTTCTTATTTTTATTATTTCTTGTTCTTATTCTTCTTGTTCTTGTTGTTGGTGTTCTTTATCTGTTCTGTTCTTTATTTGTATCTATTCTGCTTCTTATCTACTATCTTGTTCTCTTTATCGTAATTTTCAGTTTTTTTTCGCTTACTCTTATTTCTGATGTGAATTCCTGCAGTTTCTTTCTTCTTCAAACGTGTTCATCTCGTGTCTCCTTCTTCTCCACCTTATACCCTTAGACGCATTACGTAATTAGTCGCACTCAGTCGTCAGGTGGTCAGTGCGGAGTCAATAGGGAGTTTTAAAAGGAGGCTGGACAATGTTATGGATGGGGATGAAAGGTGGATGTAGGTAGTGTTAAGTAACAGGAGCTACCGCGTGTAGGTCTCATGGCCTCTTGTAGCTTCCTTATGTTCTTATGTTCTTATGATCAGTAACTTGTTGTCATCCCTTAAGAGGTAAACATACATACACATACATTACGTGGAAGCAGATAATATACATTTTAAACCCCCTTTAGCAAAAGTGGGGTGAATGAATAAAAAAATAATAATAAATAAAATAGAAATAATAATAAAAAATTTAATGATAAAAAATATAATAATAATAATAATAATAATAAAATTTAGTAAAAATTTAAAATAATAAATAAAATAATAAAAAAGTAATAGTAAAAATTTAAAAAAATTAATAAAAATAATAATAATAATAATAGTAAAAAGTAAAAATTAAAAAGTATTAATAAAAGTAGGTGTTTGGGGGCCATAAAGAAAAGGGATTTTAAAAACTCTTAAAAACGTGTGAAAACCGGTTGTTGCTTAGCGGCACTTAGTAGCGTAGGATCCTAAGTTCATCACCCTCTTATATATACCATGAATTTTCGGCCTTCGTCTCCCTGCACTGGTTTCATATAGACATTTATTCCTCATTATGTGTGAAGATTATATGTGGATTATTTATATATTTTTTTCTGTGGGTAATTTATGCTTCTAAACACTGTAACCCAAATTTTTTTACTACCCCGGCGGGGGTACTACCCTTAGGAAAAAATTATTTTAAAAAAATTTCCCTCGTGATGTAAAACTGCTTTTCAGGAACCCTATCATCTTCATTACTTTGCACCGCCCGGCTTTTAATTATCGCAATATTCTTAAAAGTGTGTGAACGAAAACTGCGCTCTAATGGCAGACCTGAGGTGGTTTTTATTTTATGGTTGGGACACAAAAAATTTCAACGAAACATGAAGTGTTTTAGGGATGGCTGGGGATTTGTGTTGGGGTGTTTGTGTGTGTGGGGTTGTGTGTTTGTTTGTGTGTGAACGTTTTGTGTATGTGTTTTTTTGTTTTTTTGGGTTGGGCTCATTCTCCGGGTCATTTTCTCTCTACTCTTTTCTCTCCTCTCTCCCCTCTCTCTCTCCATTTTCTCCTCTCTCTCTCTCTCTTCTCTCTCCTCTCTCTCCTCTCTCTCTCTCTCTCTCTCTCTCTCTCCCTCTTTTCTTCTCTCTTTTCTGAAAAAAGTATTTTAAAAGTAATTTTTTAAAATTTTAAGACGCATAACAATATAAATTTTATCAATAAAGTTTTGACATGTTTTTTAATATGCAAAAATGATGATTATAAATTGTGATTTTATCATCATTATTGGGATATTTTAAAAATGGTCAAAAAATTTTTTGATAAGTTATATTGTTATTCGTCTTATACTTAAAAAAAATTACGTTATAACTATTCAGAGAGAGAAGAGAAAAGGGGAGGGGAGAGAGAGGGGAGAGGAGAGGGGGGAGGAAGGGGGGAAGAGAGAGGAGAGAGAGAGAGAGAAAGAGAGAAAGAGAAAGAAGGAAAAAAAGAGACAAAAGACAGAGAGAAAAGGAAAAAGAGAAGAGGGGGAAAAGAGAGAGAGAGAGAGAGAGGAAGAAGAGAGAGAAGAGAGAGAGAATGGGTTAAAAGGTACAAAATTTTTAGGTGGGGGGGGGAGAGCCAAAGACTGCAAAGGACGAACACGATCCTTTTTTAATTTTTTTTTAAAAATTTTTTCCCGGATTTTCAGGTATTTTTCTCGCTATATTTTTTTCTGGTCGTCGTCGTTGTGATTGTCAGTGTTTTTCGTTTTTCGGTTCCTTTTTGTCTACCTCCTCCTCCTCTTGTTTCCTTCCTCTCCTCCCCCTCTACCCTCCTTTTCCTTTCCCCCTCCTATGCCTCCTCCTCCCCCCCTATGCCCCCCTCCCCCTCCTAGGCCCCCTCCTTCCTCCCCCTCCCCCTCCTCCCCTCCTCCTTCCCCTCCTCCTCCTACTCCCCCTCCCCTCCTCCGCCCCACTCCTAGGGCCCCCTCCTTCCACCTATGGCCCCCCCTCCTCCTTTTGCCTCCTTCCCCCTCCTCCCGCCTCCGCCTTTCCCCCCTATGCCCCCTCCCCCTCCTTCCCCCCCTCCCTCCCCCCTCTCCTCCCCCCCTCCCCCTTCCTCCCCTCCTCCTCCTCCTCCCCCCTCCTCCTCCTTTTCCTTTTTTTCCCCCTTCCTCCTCCTCCCCCTCCGCCTCCTCCTCCTCCTCCTGGGCAGTCAGAGGTGGGCGGGAGGCGTGAGCAGGCAGGGCTGGGTGGGCGAGCGCTAGAAATGCTTCACGTGGCCAAAGCGAATTTTTCAATCATGTTCGTGATGACTTTCTGTTCGTTTTGTCACATTTTTTTATGACGTTCAATCAAGAAAACATTTCTCGAGTTTCCTTGTTGGTGTTATAACGTTTTTTTTTTGTGTGTATTTTCTCTGAGTTTTTGCGCGGAAGGAGACCTGTTGTTATTAATTATGTCTTTGGAAGTTAACGGAAACGTGTTAACGATCTAACTTGAAGCGGGTATTGTATGAAATGGCTTTGATAAATTGCATGGCCAATATTTAATGCATATGTGTGTGTAGTATGTCTGTGTGTGTTTGTGTGTGTGCGTGTGTGTGGTATATAGTGATGGCTATTTTTGGTGGGTTTTATTTGGTATTTCTACCCAACGGGAATATTTTTGCTGGGGATAATATACTGTTATCTGTTTTTTTTTGTCTTTTTTAAAATGTTTTGTGTTTGTGCTGGAGGAGTGTGGGGGGGGGTTATGGTGGGTGTGCGTGGTGGTGTGGGTTTTGTGGTTTTGTGTGTGTGGGGTGTGTGTGTGGGTGTGTGTGTGTTTTTTGTATGTGTATCTGTGTGGTGTGTGTGGGTGTGTGTGGGGTTTTCAGCGAGCCACACGCAACCCCTCACGCACGTCGCCCCCCTTTCCCGGGAAATTTTGACACGCGGGTAAACGAACGGGGTAAAGGCGGGGGGGTCGGGGGACGGCATTACCGGACGGGGGCGAGGGTGGTGGTGGGTCCTGCTCTGCCCCGCCCCGCTGTGACCCACCCCGCCCCGCTGTGACCCGCTGTGTCCTGCCCTGCCTTGTCCATGTATTCATCCTGCTCTGGTCTACCCTGTTCTAATACTCTCTCTCTCTCTCTCTCCTCTCCTCTCTCTCTCTCTCTCTCTCTCTCTCTCTCTCTCTCTCTTTTATCTATTATCCTACCTACCTTGATTCCTCCCTCCGTTTCTTTACTATGTTTTTCCTTCATACCTGAGCGTACTATAAAAAAAAAGTCTTCGATATACGTCATATATAGTCTTATAGTCTTCTTATTTTCACTCTTCTCCATCAGTATTTCCTTAACTACACTGCATTCCTATTCACGGAGGTATCAACTAACTAATTTTCCAACATACATATAGATAGATAGCTAGATAGATAGATAGATAGATAGATAGATAGATAGATAGATAGATAGATAGAAAAATTGGAAATAGATAGAGAAATTAAATGATAGTTTGATAGATAATAGATAGATTGAAAATAGATAATGATGATAATAGATAGATAGAAACAGATAATAGATAGAAAAGAGAAGATAGATAGATAAAAGATAGATGTTACAGATAAAAAGTTGACAAAAAATAATTAGAATAGATAGAAAATAGAAGATAGATAGTTTGCCAGATAGATAGATAATAGATAGATTGACAGATAGATAATGAAAATAGAAGAAAATAGATAGATAGTAGATAAAAGATAATAGATAGATTTTGACAGAATAGAAGATAAGACAGATAGATAATGAAATAGATAGATAGATAAAAGTAGATAGAAGATAGATAGATAGATAGAAGAAGAAATAAATAGAGATAGATAGAAGAAGTGTAGATAGATAGATAATAGATAGATAATATTTTTATTAACCACAGCCACCGTGAAATAAAAACACAAGAAAAAAAAATATAAGTTCCCCCTCAAACCTTTCTTCTCCCCCATCAGAGAAAAAAACAAAAAACCGTGAAGGAATGAAGGGCGTGTCAGTCTATTCGTCTCGTCTTCTGTGGGAATACGAGGGTTTTTCTTTGCCGCCTTGTTATTAGACTTGATAAAAGTGTTATTCCCCTAACGTTTTACTTCAAAGCTGGAAACCCAAACCCCAAAAATGTTTTTTTTAAGGGGGTTACCCCGACAAACATTTCCTTTGGGGGAAAAGAAGAAACCGAACGTAATTTCATGCCCGTTTGGGTTTTGGGGGGATTTTAAAAAGGGGAAAAAAGACAAAAAAAGAAAAAGAAAAGGGGCCAAATTTTGGGGGTGGTTTTTTAAAACAGTCTTCTAGGAGTCGAAATAAGAACAAAAACGAAGGGGCTACAAAAGGCCTGAACTAATTTTTATGCCGATGATTTTGGGAAAAAAA
>JACEEZ010010205.1:200000-202500 GCA_016584305.1 Chionoecetes opilio | reverse complement strand
AGGATAGGAACATAGAAGTTTCATAGTGCAGAATGATAGGATATGAAAAATACTAACTACAACTACCACTACCACTACAACTACTCGATACGGGGGACTAGATACGAATTCGCACTATCAATACCCATTTACTTTACAGTGCGCGTCAAGTCTGTTTTTGAATGTAGTTATTGTGCTGGCTCCGACAACATTTGCTGGTAACTTGTTCCATCGATCAACGACTCTAACATTGAAATAATTTTTGGAGGAGGAGGAGGAGGAGGAGGAAGAAGAAGAAGAAGAGGAAGAGGAAGAGGAAGAGGAAGAGGAGGAGGAGGAGGAGGAGGAGGAGGAGGAGGAGGAGAAAGAAGAGGAAGAGGAAGAGGAAGAGGAAGAGGAAGAGGAAGAGGAAGAGAGGAGGAGGAGGAGGAGGAGAAGGAGGAGAAGGAAGAGGAAGAGGAAGAGGAGGAGGAGAGAGGAAGAGGAAGAGGAAGAGGAAGAGGAAGAGGAAGAGGAAGAGGAGGACAAGAACGAAAGGGAATATAAAAAAAATGGGGACGTGAAGGAAGAAAACAAATCAACCAAATCGTATTGCATCTTATACCATCAAAGAAGCGCGGAAAGAAATTACACAGACCAAGAGTTGAGAGACAAAGCAAAAGAGTGAGAGGCCGGAGAGAGAGAGAGAGAGAGAGAGAGAGAGAGAGAGAGAGAGAGAGAGAGAGAGGAGAGAGAGAGAGAATAAATAAGATAAGATTTTCATCCTATCTAGACACTTTGCAAGTACCAACTACAAGGTTATTGACTATACAAAGCGCCGCCACGTCAGCATGAACTAGGCGGACTCGAACCGCTGACCGAATGCACAGGGACGCTGCACATTGCGAGCTCACGTCTCTACCAACCTTGCCACCCTGACGGGCGAGAGAGAGAGAGAGAGAGAGAGAGAGAGAGAGAGAGAGAGAGAGAGAGAGAAGCGTGAAAGGAGGAGGATTACAAGAGGAAGAGTTGTGAGGAGGAGGCGAAGTGTGAGGAGTGAGAGCGAAGGGTGAGGAGAGTAAGCGTGACGGGAGCCAAACATTGACTCGAGGATCACTACGGTGCCTCCTGTGTGTGTGTGTGTGTATGTGTGTGTGTTGTGGTGTGTGTGTGTGTGTGTGTGTGTGTGTGTGTGTGTGTGTGTGTGTGTGTGTGTTTTGTGTGTGTGGTGTGGGGACAGACAGAGAGAGACAGAGAGATGAGAGAGAGAGAGAGAGAGAGAGAGAGAGAGAGAGAGAGAAGAGAGAGAGAGAGAGAGAGAGAGAGAGAGAGAGAGAGAGAGAGAGAGATAATTTTATATAAGGTAATGGACGTAAAGGAGTAAAGAAATGTGATCATGTATAGATTAAGGTTAATTACGATACATGTGTCGCTTAATTACTCTCTCTCTCTCTCTCTCTCTCTCTCTCTCTCTCTCTCTCTCTCTCTCTCTCTCTCTCTCTCTCTCTCGGGCAAGGTTGGAGGTCGACCTTGAGGCGGCGTTATCGCTTAACACTCTACTGGGTTTTGTTGAAGCTGCCTCAACATTGCCTCCTCCTCCTCCTCCTCCTCTCCTCCTCCTCCTCCTCCTCCTCCCTCCTCCTCCTCCTCCTCCTCCTCCTATGAGCTTGTTGTTTGCTATAGTGTTGTTTTGTCTTGTCTCCCTTCTCTTCCTAACACTTATCTATGAGAATTAGTTTATTTTGCTGTTTAATTATACGTCGTTTTTTTTCTGGTTCTCTGTTTTTATTTGCTCTTGATGTGAATAATATTTTTTCCGTAAATATTGAAGACAATTTTTCTCAGAGTTATTTGTTGCGTCAATTAATTCGTGTTACCATCTTCATGTTTGCGTTAAATTTACTCAAGTCTTGTTTCATTTCTTATATTTTCCATTTTTCTATCAGATATTCAACTGTTTTATCTCCTTTCCTCCTCCTCCTTTCTTTGTTTCCATTCACTTGACTCAAAATCCAAAACACCATCTATTTCAAAACCGTCCATTTCCCACTCATTTCTCTCCCTTCACTCCTTCCTCCTTTTTATTTTTCCCCTTTTCCTCTCCTTTCTCCTCTCTTCCCCCTCCTTCCTCCTCTTCCCCCCCTCTCCTCCCCTTCCCCCTTCTCCCCCCTCCTCTTCCTCCTTCTCCTCCCTCCTCTTCTCCTTCTCCCCTCCCCTTCTTCCCTTTTCCTCTCCCCTCTTTCCCTTTCCCCCCTCCTCTTCCCCCCCTCCTCCTCTCCTCCTTTCCTCCTTTTCCTCTCCCCTCTTCCTCCCTCCTCTCCCCTCTTCCCCCTCCTTCCTCCCTTCCTCCTTCTCCTCTCCTCCTCTTCCTCCTTCTCCTCTCCTCCTCTTCTCTCCTCTTCTCTCCTCTTCTCTCCTCCTCCGCCCCATCCCATAATCTCACCCATACGTCCATAACCATTTTTCCTCTCCACCACCACTTCCGTCAGTCACACGTAACCCATTGCCTTCCCATTACCTTCCCTTCCTCCACCACAACCAC
>JACEEZ010010205.1:180000-197500 GCA_016584305.1 Chionoecetes opilio | reverse complement strand
GCCCTTGACCAGTCTTTAGTGATGAAAAAAAAATAGTGTTGTGGCCTCCCCAGAAATAAAAGAAAAGAAAGGAAAATGTTACGAAGAAAGTTTGTAGGTGTTGTATGTAAGCTATGGTGTTGTGTCCTCCCCTCTAGAAAGCATGATCACTGCCTCTCGTAGCTTCCTTATGTTCTTATGTTCTTATGATGTGTTTTGTGATGGGTCTCCACTATATGGTGTAGCCATTTCACATCAACACAATCACTGCAGTATTCAAAGCAAATCATGATCGCGAGCCCTATCCTACTTGCCTATACTCTTGTTTTACTATAGTGGGTTTTCTCGGTTTAGGAAGGAACAAAGAAAGATGGAAGAATAGTGTACTGAAATATATAAAAAATACTAGTAAGCAAATCGGAACTGACTGACGGAGAGATAAGAAAAATTTGAAAGAAAAAAGTTGTTAAAAGTTGTAAAAGTTGTAAAAGTTGTAAAAGTTGTAAAAGTTGTAAAAGATAAATAGTCGATAAAACGAAGAATTACAGAGCTATAAAAACAAAATAAAACACATCTAGTATATTGTTACACCCAGAGTTTAATAATAATAATAGAATACCAAAAGAAAGAAAGAAAGCAATGCAAGGAACAAATACGTAAATATGAAGGAGAACCGGATGGAGGAGAAGGATAGAAAAATATTTTTAAAGGAAAATTAGATTGTTATCAGAAAAAAAATAGACCAAGGAAGTATTGCGGTAAAGGTGAGGTTACTTAATGTGCGTTTTGTGGTTAAATAAGAAATGAATCTGATGGTCAAGGTATGCAATCAGAAGGTCAATAAAACATGTCTTAGTATCAGTCCTATCAACCTTATCATGGGTTTCTATCTCACTCCCGGTTGACTGTATATTTATTTCCTCTTTTTTATTTCCTCTTCTGTGTCTATTTCCTGTTCGTCTGCTGTTCTTTTTCTTGATTGTTTTTCTGTGTGTCTTGTTCTGTCTTTTTCTTGCTGTTACTTTAGCCTTGCATTTTTTTTTTTTTTTTTTTTTTTTTTACATCTACAGATGCCGGTTTTAAATTAAAAGAAGGACAAGCCGCGTAAACAAAGTCCCTGAGTATGTACAAAGTAGCATCTAATTACATCCTCTTATCTGTCTGTCTGTCTATCTATCCATATCTATCTATATCTATCTATCTATCTATCTATCTATTTATCTATTTATCTATCTATCCTATCTTCTCTCTTCTCCTATATCTATATTTCTCTCTCTCCTCTAGGTTCTACTAAAGTAGGCACAAGGTTTAGGCTACACTAAAGATAAAGCGAGCGCGCTTCGAGAGGCGCTGGCTTTACTGATTCTCACTACTCCACACTCGACCTCTTCATAGCTGAGGCTTTCTCTGACTCTCTACTCTACTCACTATCCTTTAAAAACAGTGGCCATCTGTCTCTTCCATGTCTCTAAAGTTGCACATCTCTCTCTCTAGCATCTGATTCGATAATCTAACTCATCACTCCATCTACTACTACTATCTATCTATCTATCGGGGTACTACTTATATATCGTCTATCATCCCAGTTCTGTACAGTAAGAGTAGAAGATGATAAAATGAGTAGTATTGTAGGAGTCGAAAAAAATGAGGAGATGTTACATCAACATTAACATGAAATAATTTTCAGGGACTTTGGTCATAGCGAGGGTATGACGTTAACTACTATATAACTTATTTCTACTTGTAGAACAGTTGGAATGATACCATGTCCCCAAATAGGATGAACATTGAAGTTTCATAGTGCAGGATGATAGATATTAAAAATTACTACAAGTCCGACTCTACACTAAGAATAACATATCGGGACTAGATCGAATTCGCACTATCAATCCCAACTTTACAGTGCGCGTCAAGTCTGTTTTTGAATGTAGTTATTGTGGTTGGCTCCGACAACATTTGCTGGTAACTTGTTCCATCGATCAACGACTCTAACATTGAAATAATTTTTACGGAGATCGGTGATGCAACGTTGACCGTTTAGTTTTAAACCATTATTTCTTGTTGTCACTTGAGTTGAAAGCTCGAATAGGCTCTCTTGATTAATGACATCAAAACCTTTTAGGATCTTAAAGGTTTCTATCAAGTCCCCACGGATTCTACGATCCTTTAAGGAAAACATATTAAGTTTCCGCAGTCTCTCTTCATAAGATGAATTTCGCAGAGATGGAATTTGTTTGGTTGCTCTTCCTTGCACTGATTCCAATTTGGCTTGATCTTTTACGAAACAGGGCGACCAGAATTGAACGGCATATTCCAAGTGCGGCCTAACCAAGGACGTGTATAATTGTGTCATTACTTCGGAGTTTTATGTTCAAAGTTACGTTTAATAAAGCCCAACATCATATTTGCCTTTTTACTGGCAGCTAGGCAATGCGAACTGGTTTTCAGATCATTACTGATGATGACACCTAGATCCTTTTCCTGCTGTACTTCAGTTAACGATTTATTTTGCATTTGATAGTTATATTTGAGGTTATCGTTGCCTATATGCATTACTTTACATTTATCGGAATTGAATTTTAATAGCCATTTATCACTCCAATCTGATAGTTTGTCGAGATCACTTTGTATGAGTTCGCAGTTTTCTCTAGTATATGCTTTATCGCCTAATTTGGTGTCATCTGCAAATTTTGATATTTTAGATACAAGTCCGCAGTCCAGATCGTTGATATATATCAGAAAAAGAGTAGGACCCAAGACCGAGCCCTGAGGCACCCCACTAGTGACATCTAACCAATCAGATGCCTCACCATTTATTACTACCCGTTGTTTACGATTTGAAAGCCAATCGCCAATCCATGAACATAATTGCTCTCCTATGCCATGTGCCCTTAGCTTGGTCAACAGTCACTTATGTGGAACTGTATCGAAGGCTTTCTGAAAATCAAGGTATATTACATCCGAGGGAATTTTAGCGTCCCAGTTTGAATAAATGACATTAATAAAATCCAGTAGGTTGTTAAGCAGGATCTCTTATTTCGAAATCCATGCTGGGAGTTTAGTATAGAGTTATTTTCATCGAGAAAAGACACTATTTTATCCCGCAATATTTTCTCAAATAGTTTAACAATCACGGACGTTAGACTAATTGGGCGATAATTACTTGCGAGGCTCTTACTCCCTTTCTTGAATATCGGTGTAACATTAGCTAATTTCCACATACTAGGAACATTTTTTTCACCTAGCGATTTATTGAAAATAATCTTTAATGGAAGCGAAAGTTGACTGTGACATTCGCGAAGTAGTCGCGGCGAGATTTCGTCCACCCCCACGGATTTTGCTGGGTCAAGTTTCAGCAAATACTTTGATATTTCGTCTACTGTTATCTCTCCTATTACCAGTCTATCCCTTTCGAGTCCTGCATACATGTTTACTGGTTCTGGTAATGGAGTTCGTCTTCTTTAATAAATACCGCATTAAAGTATTCATTGAGTACGAACGCCATACTCTTATTATCATTTACCAAGATATTATTATTATCTTTCAGTGGCCCAATACTTGTTTTGACGTTTTTCTTACTTCGAACGTATTGAAAGAACCTTTTCGGGTTTGATTTGGATTCCTTTGCAATTTTTTCTTCATACTCGCGCTTTTTAGACTTGGAGGAGGAGGAGGAGGAGGAGGAGGAGGAGGAGGAGGAGGAGGAGGAGGAGGAGGGAGGAGGAGGAGGAGGAGGAGGAGGAGGAGGAGGAGGAGAGGAGGAGGTAGGTGGTAGTGGGAAAACAGAAAATAGCCTTACACACACACTAACATACACAACAACACACACACCACACACACCACACACGCCACACATCTCATACACCAAAGGGTACACATAACATACATCCTTGTTTAACTCGCTATTTTACGTCCATCTTGGTGTCGTTACATTTGCCTAAACCTGTGTCGCCGTGATGAGAGGGTGAGGCGACGCTCCTGCCGACGTGCCTTCCCGCCCTCTGTCATTACGACCAAGGGAACCACAGATGACACGACTCGCTGACTGTGTGGCCTGATACCCCCTCCTCCTTCTCCTCTACCCTCCTCCTCTCTTTATTGCCCCTCCCTCCTCCTCCTCCTCCTTCTCCTACAACCCTCCTCCTCCTACAAACCTACTCCTCCTCCTCCTCCTCCTTCTCCTCCTCCTCCTCCTCCTCCTCCTCCTCCTCTCCTTGTCCTCCTCTTCCTCCTACTCGTCTCCTCCTCCTCCTCCTACAACCCTCCTTCTCCTCCTCCTCCTCCTCTCCTTGTCCTCCTCCTTGTCCTCCTCCTCCTCCTATTTCTATTGCTTTCCACCCAACCACCTCATATTTTTTCCTTTTATCATCTCTTCTACTGTTTTGTTTTTATTGTTTATGTTTGTATGTTAAATTGTTTTCCTCTGCAGTTCTTTTGTTCTTATGCGTTTGTTTCGATGTTCTACGATGGGAAGAGGAAGAGGAGGGGAAAGTAGGAAAGGGGAAAGTAGGAGAGAGGGGAAAGGGTAGGAGAGAAAGGGGAAACGAAATACGGTAAAGGTGATGAGTGAAGAGTGTGAGTTGAGGTTTGAGGTTTGTGGCCGCGTCTGGGAGTTTGTGGGGAGGAGGAGGAGGAGGAGGGAGGAGGAGGAGGAGGAGGAGGAGGAGGGGAGGAGGAGGAGGAGGAGGAGGAGGAATCATGGCTGGTGCTTGTGGTCGGAATGAGTGAGACTGGAGTTACCCAACCCATGTACTAATTTGGTTCTGACTCCGCCTCTTGTCCACACACACACACACACACACACACACACACACACACACACACACACACACACACACACACACACACACACACACAACACACACACACACACACACACACACACACACACACACACACACACACACACAACCACACACACACACACACACACACACACACACACAACACCACACCACACACACACACACACACACACAGCAACACACACACACACACACCACACACACACAACACACACACACACACACACACACACACACACACACACACACAGAACCCCCCCCCCCCCCCACACAGGTAACAGCCCCATAACTATAGACTTAACACGAAGACACCAACCATAAACTCAACACCAATGATGACAAACACAACAACGACAACAACGATGAGAAACTTAATACTGAAAAACCCTGACAAATCAAGGGACGTTCAGGGCTTTGGTATCTATTTACTTACTTGTATTGATCTATTTGATATATATTGACTTCGTTTCCTTAAAATTTACATCTCGGTCAACTTAATTTTTTTTCTTCAATTTTTTTCCCCTCCTCTCCTATTCTCTTGCCTCATCTTCTTCGCTGATTTCTACGAGGTTTATCAGGTGATATTTATTGACCCTGTTCTGTTTTATCCCTCTATATTGCTCTTCCCTTCTTCCCTCCTTCCCTCCTATTTCCCTCCGTCCCTCCTCTTTCCCCTTCACTTTCCCTCCTTCCCTTCCTCTTCCCCCCCTTCACTTCTCCTCCTTCCCTTCCTCTCCTTCCCTATTTCCTCCTTCCCTTCCTCTTCCCCTCCTTCCCTCCTTCCCTTCTTCCCTCCTTTCCTCCTCTTTCCCTCTTCCCCTCCTTCCCTCCTTCCCTCTTCCCCTCCTTCCCTCCTTCCCTCCTTCCCTCCTTCCCTCCCTTCTTATTAACACAGTTCTTTCCCTTCCAAAGCCAACCTACTGCCCATCTTTCTCTGCCTCCTATTCTCCCCCTCTCCCTCCTTCCCTCCCAGCCCTTCCCTTCGGTGAGCAGTTAGTGGTGGCGTGTGTATGTGTGGGTGTGTGTGTGTGTGGGTGTGGGTGCGGGGTGTGTGTGTGTGTGTGTGTGTGTGTGCGTGTGTGTGTGGGTGCGTGTGTGTGGGTGCGTGTTTGTGGGTGCGGGTGTGTGGGGGTGGGTGGGTGCCAGACTGAGCCCCATTAACTTTGGCACTTGTACGGCCGTGGGGTCTCACGCCTGGACAAGCCTACCAGACTAAGAGTGTAGGAGGAGGGTGCGGACATGCGCCTGGAGGGTTAACTCGCCAAGAAAAAGAGGGTAGGAAAAAGAGGGTAGAAAAAGAGGGAAAAAAAGGGGATAAAGTAGCCACAATAGAGGAAATAATGATGGTTGTGGCAAAGAAAAAGGGTGAAGAAATTAAAAGAAAAGGGATAAACTGGCCACACTGAAGAAAATAATGATGGTTGTGGCAAAGAAATAAAGGGTAGAAAAAAAGATAAGGAAAAAATGAATGAATTGGTCACGTTGAGGAAAATAATGATGGTTGTGACAAAGAATAAGAGGGGAGAAAAAAGGATAAACAGGCCATACTGAGGAAAATAATGATGGTTGTGACAAAGAATAAGAGGGGAGAAAAAAGGATAAACAGGCCATACTGAGGAAAATAATGATGGTTGTGGCAAAGAAAATGAGGGTAAAAAAAAAAAAAAGGATAAACTGCCAATAGAGGAAAATGAGGGTTGTGACAAAGAAAAAGAGGGTAATAAATAAAGAATGGAATAAAGTACCCATGAGAAAAAGAGTTGTGACGAAAAAAAGAGGGTGAAAAAAGGTGGATAAAATGGTCACACTGAAGGAAAAATGATGATTGTGCGAAAGAAAAAGAGGGTGAAAAATAAAAGTGGATAAAATAAAATGGTCACACTGAAGAAAAAATGATGGTTGTGACGAAAAAAAAGGGTGAAAAAAAAAGTGGATAAAAATAAATGGTCCCACTGAGAAAAAATATGGTTGTGACGAAGAAAAAAAGGGTGAAAAAAAAGGGATAAAATAAAATGGTCCAACTGAAGAAAAAAATATGTTGTGACGAAGAGAAAAAGAGGGTGAAAAAAAAAAAAGGATAAAAAATGGTCCAAACTGAGAAAAAATGATGATATGACGAAGAAAAAGAGGGTGAAAAAAAAAGTGGATAAAATAAATGTCCCACATGAAGAAAATAATGATGATTGTGACGAAGAAAAAGAGGGTGAAAAAAAAGTGGATAAAATAAAATGGTCACACTGAAGAAAAAACTGATGGTTGTGACGAAGAAAAAGAGGGTGAAAAAAAAGTGGATAAAATAAATGGTCCCACTGAAGAAAAAAATTATGATTGTGACGAAGAAAAAGAGGGTGAAAAAAAAGTGGATAAAATAAATGGTCCCACTGAAGAAAAAACTGATGGTTGTGACGAAATAAAAGAGGGTGAAAAAAAAGTGGATAAAATGGTCACACTGAAGAAAAAAATGATTGTGACGAAGAAAAAGAGGGTGAAAAAAAAGTGGATAAAATGGTCACACTGAAGAAAAAAATTATGGTTGTGACGAAGAAAAAGAGGGTGAAAAAAAAGTGGATAAAATAAAATGGTCCCACTGAAGAAAAAAATGATTGTGACGAAGAAAAAGAGGGTGAAAAAAAAGTGGATAAAATGGTCACACTGAAGAAAAAAATTATGGTTGTGACGAAGAAAAAGAGGGTGAAAAAAAAGTGGATAAAATAAAATGGTCCCACTGAAGAAAAAACTGATGGTTGTGACAAAAGCTGAAGAAAAAGACGGATGGTAAAATAAATTTGATACGTAAGAATCTGACGAAGAAGAAAAGTGATGGGGTAAAAAAAGGATAAACTAGCACCATTGAAAAAAATAATGACGGGAGTAACAAAAAAACAAGGAAAAAGAAGAGTGACAAAATTCATGTGATACGTAAAAATCTGACACAGAATGGAAGTGATAAAATTAAATAAAACGTAGAAATAGATAAACTAGCCACACTGAAGGAAATAATGATAATAAATGAATGATAATAGCAAAAGAAAAAGGATGGTGAAATTAATTTGATACGTAAAACATCTGACACAGGGAAGTGATAGAAGTAATAAGAATATAACGCAGACCATTTGTCATTAAAGTGCAAGTATAAACAGTCTGGTAAAATCTGCATTGACCAGCGTGGGACTGACCGTCGTAAACAGCATATGATCGTCACATCTGTAGCTTATTTGCGTGAGACTCTGTAAGTGGTAGCGTAAGATTGACCGCTGAGCTACACAGAAACAAGAGAGAGAGAAAGAACAACAAAAAAAGGAAGGAGAGGGTGATACGAGGGGGGAGAGAGAGAGAGAGAGAGAGAGAGTAACGTTTCTGCCAGCAAAGTAATATATAAACGGAAAAGAAAAAAAAAAGAGAGAGAGAGAGAGAGAGAGAGAGAGAGAGAGAGAGAGAGAGAGAGAGAGAGAGAGAGAAGAGAGAGAGAGGAGAGAGAGAGAGAGAGAGGAGAGAGAGAGAGAGGAGAGAGAGAGAGAGAGAGAGAGAGAGGAGAGAGAGGAGGAGAGAGAGACGAGGAGAGAGAGAGAGAGAGAGAGAGAGAACGAGAGGAGAGAGAGAGAGAAAAGGAGGAGAGAGAGAGAAGAGAGAGAGAGAGAGAGTAACGTTTCTGCCAACAAAGAAATATATAAACGGTAAATATATCAACACAGAAAACGTTGCATCTAAAAAAACTTATAGCCACTAAAAACCAAATCTGAAAATTAAATATTATACTCAAACCCAAAAATAATAATAATAATAATAAAAACAAAAAATATGGGCAAACAGAGGACAATCTTATGGTGACTGAAAACTAATCTGGTAATCAAATTTTGACTTCAACCACAACAACAACAACAACAACGAAAAAATTAAAAGGAATATCATAAGTCCTTTTTTTGAGCGACTTGATGTGTGGATAAACATTGATGCAGTGAAGGGTGGGAGGCCAGGCTGACGCGGCGAAGTGTAATACATAATGAGGTAGAGGAAAAAAAAGAGAGCATATAAACAAACAGCAGTGAGTGTGGTAGTGGTAGTTATAGCAGTAGCACTAGGAAAAAGGTGGTGGTGGTAGTGGTAGTGGCAGTAGTAGTAGTAGTAGTAGTAGTAGTAGTAGTAGTAGTAGTAGTAGTAGTAGTAGTAGTAGTAGTAGTAGTAGTAGTAGTAGTAGTAGTAGTAGTAGTAGTAGTAGTAGTATTGTAGTAGTGTTATTGTTCTTCGTGTAATAATGCAAGTGTTAAATTTTATAGATAAATGTTTGGACTTGTATTGTTTTCATGTTATTTTTACCTTTATTAACGTTGCATGAGAGAGAGAGAGAGAGAGAGAGAGAGAGAGAGAGAGAGAGAGAGAGAGAGAGAGAGAGAGAGAGAGAGAGAGAGAGAGAGGAGGTGAGAGACGAGTAGATGAGAGGTAATGAAGCGCGTTAATAAACTGACAAGTGAGCAGAAAATGGAGGGAGAGAGGGAAGAGGAGGCAGAGAAAGATGGACAGCAGTTGGCTTCGGAGGGAAAGAACAGTGTCAATAAATAGTACTAGATAAACCCTGAAGAAGAATGAGTTAGTGTAGAAGGGAAAATATAAAAAAAGAAAAAGGGACAAAATTGGGGAAAAAAAGTAAAAGTTGACCGAGATGTAAATTTTAAGGAAACGAAGGAATAGAGCGATCTCAAAATTTGCATGAAAAAAAGTTTAAAAAAGTGTGAAAAACAAGTGTTATGTTTGAAAGAAGGATACACAAAGATGAACAACACGTAAAGGGAAAGGATAGGAACAGTATACCAGCTCACTATTACTTAAGAGACGCAAAAAAGAATGAAAAAACCTTTGAGAATGGCTGGAAAGTGAGAGAAAAGAGTAAGGGCAAGAGAAAGAATGAGGAAACTGAACCACAGGAAGATGGGAGTAGCGAAAGAGTTGGAGTGGAGGGAGCGGCGAGATAGGAGTGAGAAAAGAGGGAGGGCGAGAAGTGGCGCAATGGAGGGAAGAGTGGGAGAAAAGTTTGGTGGGAGAGATAGAGAAGAGGGGAGAGAGGGGAAGCGAGAGAGAGAGAGAGAGAGAGAGAGAGAGAAGAGAGAGAGAGAGAGAGAAGAGAGGACGAGAGAGAGAGAGAGAGAGAGAGAGAGAGAGAGAGAGTAGAGAGAGAGTAAGAGAAGTAGAGAGAAGAGTAGAAGAGAGAGAGAGGAGAGAGAGAGAGGGAGAGAGAGAGAGAGAGAGAGAGAGAGAGAGAGAGAGAGAGAGAGAGAGAGAGAGAGGATGGAGGGAGAAATAAACAGAAAAGAATAGGGGGCTAGAGGGATAGAGAGAAGACAAATGAGAAGGATAGAAGGTATTTGAGGGAGAGGAAGGGGTGGAGAGAATAGGGGAAGCGAGGGCAGAGAGAGAGGGAGGGGAAGAAGAGGTGGGAGGGAGAAAATCGACAGAAGAGAATAGAGTTAGAAGGATAGAAAGAAGAGAAGTGGAAGATAATATGGGCGTAGAGGGATAAAGAGAAGATAAATGGGAAGGCTAGAATGTATTTAAGGGAGAGAAGAAGGGGTTGGAAGGGGAAGGCAGAATGGGGTGGAAGGAGAAGGTGGAAGGGGTGGAAAGGGGAGAATGGGGTGGAAGGAGGTGGAAGGGGGATATCTTTGTAAACACAGCTCGACACCCCTCTCTCATCCTTCCTCGTCTGATAACCCCGCGCCCTTGAGGTAAACAAATCTAAGACGGCGGTGGTAAAGCAGACACTTGTTGAATGCACGAATACACTTAATATTGTGACTGTTATTGATGTTTTGATTGTTATTACCACTGTCATTAGTATCAATTTTGTTATTATATTTAGCATGAGGAGTGGGTACAGGGAAGAGGGGTAGATGATAGAGGGTAGAGGGTAGAGGGTAGAGGAGTTAGGTTAGAGGGTAGGAGAGGTTAGAGGGGTAAGGGTAGATGATAGAGGATAGAGGGTAGAGGGGTAAGGGTAGAGGATAGAGGGTAGAGGGGTAAGGGTAGAGGATAGAGGGGCTAGGAGTGTTAGTCGTCCATATGGCAAAGCGTCGATCTCAGCATTACAACATTAAAAGCACTGTGAGGATTATTGCTGCTGTGTTGGCGTTGTGCTTCTTCAGTTGTTATTATTATTATTATTTGTTATTATTATTATTAGTTACATGTTGCATCATTATCATTGTTATTGCTATTATTGTTATTATCATTAGTCGTAGTAGCAGTAGAAGTAGTAGGAGAGAGAGAGAGAGAGAGAGAGAGAGAGAGAGAGAGAGAGAGAGAGAGAGAGAGAGAATGAGAGAGAGAGAGAGAGAGAGAGAGGAGAGAGAGAGAGAGAGAGAGAGAGAGAGAGAGTGGGGGGTGTGAAGGTAAATATTTATTGTCGAACAGGCTTTTAAATATCATGAGAGGATTTGTCACGCGAATTAACGACGCGGAGGGGGAATAAATACTCTCCTGAATTAGACTGTGGAGCTTTACGTTACGGAGAGGAGGGAAGAGGAAGAGGAAGAGGAAGAGGAAGAGGAGGAGTTACTAATGCCACACAGGAAGAAGAGCTGGAGGGGAAAAGGAGATACCGAGGAAGATGAGAGAGAGAGAGAGAGAGAGAGAGAGAGAGAGAGAGAGAGAGAGAGAGAGAGAGAGAGAGAGAGAGAGAGAGAGAGAGAGAGAGAGAGAGAGAGAGAGAGAGAGAGAGAGAGAGAGAGAGAGAGAGAGAGAGAGAGAGAGAGAGAGTTTTAATTATTTCTTTGTTCTATAATTTCAGGTATGTCTCAGAGGAAAAAAAGAAGAGAGGAGGAACACGAAAGGTCAGTTAAATTAATATTAAAGGCTTCTATTTACACCGATCGAAGTGCGTTGTGTGTTATATTGTCACCTGGAAGCATATTGCCGTTCTCTGGAATGGTATGTGGTATGGGGGATGTCTCTAGCCAATCACCGTTGTCCAAGCTCGTGACGTCACATGAGGGTGGAACATACGTGATCGTTGGGTTATAATCTGTGTCTATTTAACATCATTTATAAAGTCTGGGCTAGGTTAGGTTACGTTAGGTTGAATTTAACTATTAAAGAAGTCTAATCTTAAATTAAACATACGGATTATAGCCCAGGATGGATCAGTTAGGCTATCATCTGCCTCTTACAACAAGCCGATAAGGTAATTAAAAAGATATACTGTGATCCTACACTCTCAGAAATGGGGGGTATATTAAGGGTCGAATTGTTACATCGCACCATCACTACCCTTTTCAAACCCTATGTCCAGGCTGGAGGGTAGATGCTGCCGATTATACCCTTCATCTACCCTTTATCTACCCTTTTTAGACGAGAGGGTTGGAAAAGGGTATATTTGCGTCGATCCGAAAGGGTATATTTGTAAGGGTAGAAAAAGGGTAGCAGTATTTCATCACTACAAATACCCTTTTTCTACCCTTTTCCTACCCTTTTTTTCTAAGAGTGTAAACTGCTAAATTTATGCAAGAAAAGGATAAAATATTAGAAGTGTTTAGGTATAAATTTGGAAGTTAGGGATTTGTGGGGAAGGAAACATAACTTATACCTCTTTTTGCATTACATTTCCGCCGCCGCTGCCCTGACAATGCTCGCACCGGTTATAGTATTAATCTCGGAAACACGGGCGTTGTATAGCTAAATCAGCGTGTTCCTGTTAGCACCGTAGTCGAACATCAATTTATAGATCCGTCCATAAAAATGCGATGTTTTCCTCATGTTTTGTTACGTGTCATATCAACAGGGAAAAGTTACTGTGCGATTTCTTTGTGATTTCAATTTTCCTGGTAATTTTCGTCTCCTTAGTAATAGTTATGATTATAAGGGAGGAGGAAGGAGGAGGGAGGAGGAAGGAGATGGAGGGGAGGAGGAGAGGAGGAGGTAGGTGGTGGTATAGGAGGAGGAGGAGGAGGAGGAGGATAGGAGGAGGAAGGAGGAGGTGTGGTTAGGAGGAGGAGGAGGAGGAGGGAGGAGGAGGAGGAGGAGGAGGAGTGAGGAGGAGGAGGAGGAGGGAGGAGGAGGAGGAGGAGGAGGAGGAGTGAGGAGAGGAGGAGGCGAGGAGGAGAGGAGGTTAGTGAGGAGGAGAGGAGGAGGAAGAGTAGGAGGCGAGTAGAGATAAGCAGAAGGAAGAGAAAGAAAAGAAGAAGAAGAAGAGAAGAAGAAGAAGAGAAAGAAGAAGGAGAGGAAGAAGAAGAGAGAGAGAGAAGAAGAAGAGAGAAGAAGAGAGAGAGAAGGAAGAAGAAGAAGAGAGGAAGAAGAAGAAGGAGAAGAAGAAGAAGAGAAGAGAAGAAGAAGGAAGAAGGAAGAAGAGAGAAGAGAAGAGAGAAAGAAGAAGAAGAAGAAGAAGAAAGAAGAAGAAGAAGAAGAAGAAGAAGAAGAAGAAGAAGAAGAAGAAGAAGAAGAAGAAGAAGAAGAAGAAGAAGAAGAAGAAGAAGAAGAAGAAGATTTACAAATGCCACACAGGAAGAAGAGCTGGAGGGGAAAAGAAGATACAGAGGAAGAAGGAAGAGGAAGAAGAGGAAGTTAAGAAGAAAAGAAGAAGGTTGAGGAGTGCATAGGGAAGCTCAGATAACAAGATATGACAAGAGGGAAAATGGTGGTAGAAGTGGGAGAAAGGGAATCTGGTTTGATAAAGAGTGAAGAAGGGAGACAAGACTAGGGAGTGTTTTGAAAAGGTCGATGGAGAAAATGAAGGGAAAGGAGTAGGGTGGGAGGCAGAATTTTGGTGATGTGTTGTAAAGAGGAAGGTTATAGGTGGAGAATTTTGGTTGATAGAGGGTTGTAGGAGGAGAATTTTGGTTGATAGAGAGTTATAGGAGGATAATTTTGGTTTATAGAGGGTTATAGGAGGATAATTTTGGTTTATAGGGGGTTATAGGAGGATAATTTTGGTTTATAGAGAGTTATAGGAGGATAATTTTGGTTTATAGAGGGTTATAGGAGGATAATTTTGGTTTATAGAGGGTTGTAGGAGGATAATTTTGGTTTATAGAGGGTTATAGGAGGATAATTTTGGTTTATAGAAGGTTGTAGGAGGATAATTTTGGTTTATAGAGGGTTATAGGAGGATAATTTTGGTTTATAGAGGGTTGTAGGAGGATAATTTTGGTTTATAGAGGGTTGTAGGAGGATAATTTTGGTTAATAGAGGGTTGTAGGAGGATAATTTTGGTTTATAGAGGGTTATAGGAGGATAATTTTGGTTTATAGAAGGTTATAGGAGGATAATTTTGGTTTATAGAGGGTTATAGGAGGATAATTTTGGTTATAATAGGGGGTTTTGTATAGGAAGGAATAATTTTGGTTTATAGAGGGTTATAGGAGGATAATTTTGTTTATAAGGGTTATGGGGATAATTTTGGTTTATAGAGGGTTGTAGGAGGATAATTTTGGTTTTATAGAGGGTTTATAGGAGGATAATTTTGGTTTAGGGGGTTATAGGAGATAATTTTGGGTTTAAGAGGGTATAGGAGGATAATTTTGGTTTATAGAGGGTTATAGGAGGATAATTTTGGTTTATAGAGGGTTATAGGAGGATAATTTTGGTTTATAGAGGGTTATAGGAGGATAATTTTGGTTTATAGAGGGTTATAGGAGGATAATTTTGGTTTATAGAGGGTTATAGGAGGATAATTTTGGTTTATAGAGGGTTGTAGGAGGATAATTTTGGTTTATAGAGGGTTATAGGAGGATAATTTTGGTTTATAGGGGGTTATAGGAGGATAATTTTGGTTTATAGAGGGTTGTAGGAGGATAATTTTGGTTTATAGGGGTTATAGGAGGATAATTTTGGTTTATAGGGGGTTATAGGAGGATAATTTTTGGTTTATAGAGGGTTATAGGAGGATAATTTTGTTTTAGAGGGTTATAGAGGATAATTTGGTTTATAGAGGGTTATAGGAGGATAATATTGGTTTATAGAGGGTTATAGGAGGATAATTTTGGTTTATAGAGGGTTATAGGAGGATAATTTTGGTTTATAGAGGGTTATAGGAGGATAATTTTGGTTATGAGGTTATAGAGGATATTTGGTTTATAGGGGTTATAGGAGGATAATTTTGGTTTATAGGGGGTTATAGGAGGATAATTTTAGTTTATAGAGGGTTATAGGAGGATAATTTTGGTTTATAGAGGGTTATAGGAGGATAATTTTGGTTTATAGAGGGTTATAGGAGGATAATTTTGGTTTATAGAGGGTTATAGGAGGATCATTTTGGTTTATAGAGGGTTATAGGAGGATAATTTTGGTTTTTATAGAGGGTTATATAGGAGGATAATTTTGGTTTTATAGAGGGTTTATAGGAGGATAATTTGGTTTATAGAGGGTTATAGGAAGGATAATTATAGAGGTTTTGGTTTATGGAGGATTTTGGTTTATAGAGGGTTGTAGGAGGATAATTTTGGTTTATAGAGGGTTGTAGGAGGATAATTTTGGCGAGTGTTATAAAGAGGAAGTTTATAGGAGGAGAATTTTGGTGAGTGTTATACTTAGGAGGGTTATAGGAGAGGAAAAGGGTGAAGGAGGAGGAGGATAAGGGGAGGGGGAGAGGAAAGGTGGCTGTTAGGAGAGGAAAAGGGTGTAGAAGGAGGAGGATAAGGGGTAGGGGGAGAAAGGGAAAGGGAGGGAGTAAAGCTTCCCTATTTTGTAGAGTCTCCCCTCGGAAGCTCAAGAGACAAGGGAGGCATCAAGGACAAACAGGGTAAAGCTCTCAGTTGGGGGTCTTTCCTAATTTTAGTTAATGTTAACATCCACTTCTCTCATTTTCCTCCTCCACCAATCTGTCTCATTGCCTGGTCCTTGAATACTGTGTCAAAACGAACAGGAAACTAGCTACAAAGGAAGGAATAGCTCCATAAAGGAAGTGTAATAGTTACGAAACTAAGTTGGAGGGAAGACAACGTTTGTGTCAAGGAAATTCCACCTGGGAAGTCTGGCTAATCAGATTTTTTTTCCTCTTTCTGTTTTTTTCTCCTATTTCATCAGTTATTCAGGTTGCAAGACAGAAAAATTGTCTTTAATTTATGCAGAGAAACCTTTCCTTGAGAGAGAGAGAGAGAGAGAGAGAGAGAGAGAGAGAGAGAGAGAGAGAGAGAGAGGAGAGAGAGAGAGAGAGAAGGGAGAGAGAGGAGAGAGGAGAGAGAGAGAAGAGAGAGAGAGAGAGAGAGAGAGAGAGATGTAAGGAACCGTGACGTCACGAACTCCACACACCTAACCCACACACCTGTAATCAATGCCCCTCCCGCCCCCCTCCCCCCCCCCCACAGAGTAATAGCCCCTTGTTGGCCGACAGGTGAGAATTGACGGGCTGGCTGCTTGATGGATGGACGGGCGGGACGAGGTGCGCTGCAGAGTGTCCGGGCCAGGGTGGGGGAAGGGGTGAGGCATGGAGGTAGTATGGGCCTCATTCACCCCATACTACCTCCGTGGGGTGAGGGCTGAGTATGGTGTGCGTGTAAAGGGTACTAATGCACGGTGATGGGTTTTGTCCGGACTGTTTTTATAAGTACTTTGACAATCGCATGCATGGGTGGTTCAAATAGGAATGAATAATACTATTAATAATACTTGAAATACTAATACTGATCATTGTATTGAAGTAATGATCAATTTAGCAATGCCTATCATATTGTTATGTCTTGTAGTAAGTTTTGTCTAATTTGGGATTTTTAAGAAGTATCTGAAAGTATCATGTCATTGTGAATTGGCTGAAATAGGGACTTCTAATCATTGTAACTGAAAACTGACTCCAGATTCGTGTTCAGCATCCCCGAAAACTGCTAGGAATTCATTTTCAAGCAAATCTATTTTTCAAAAAATATTGCAAATTTTGCAAAGGGTACGTACCTCTTACGAAAGTTGCTATATTTTTTGAAAAATTTATTTGTTTGAAAATTAGTTCCTACCAGTTTTCGGGCATGCTGAACACGAATCTGGAGTCAGTTTTCAGTTACAATGATTAGAAGTCTCTATTTCAGCCAATTCACAATGACATGATACTTTCAGATATTCCTTAAAAATCACAAATTAGACAAAACTTACTACAAGACATAAAAATATGATAGGCATTGCTAGATTGATCATTACTTCAATACAATGGTCAGTATTAGTATTTTCAGTATTAGTAATATTATTATTAATTCCTATTATGTGTTTTGACCAGAAAAATCTTGAGTCGTCTACAAGGTGAAATGATGCAGTGGTTTGTTTAGGTCCTTTCTGTACTTCTCCCAGGCAGTGACCAACCCGAGCCTTAACAGCCATTCGCCTAACAACCGCACATTACCGCTACTCCAAGCGCTAGGTTATTGATTGAGCTAAAGAGTACGGGAAGTGTAGAGGACGTATCCGCATTGCTTCTTATGCCGTCTATTTATATGTGTCTGGCTACCTATAGAAGAAGACTAATAACTAATAGATAACTACTATTAGAAGAAGAGAAGTCTGACTACCAATAGATGTTCGTGGAGGAGTGTGTGAGCAGGTTAAATTATCCGTCTATTACTGCAGTGTATGTGTGTTCTTTTTAATTTCCTTGATCGATTCTTGGACTTCGAGCTACTGCAGTTGTGTGTGTGTGTGTGTGCGTGTGCGTGCGTGCGTGTGGAGAGGGTGGTTGATCGGCGTGATGGTCGGTCGGTCGGTCTTGTTAGCAGGAGGGTCTCGGTCTCCACTTTCCCCTCGTCCACATCGGG
>JACEEZ010010205.1:172500-175000 GCA_016584305.1 Chionoecetes opilio | reverse complement strand
AGAGAGAAAGCCGTACTTTGTCCTTTTTCTAAGCAGACAGAACCAGGAGGGAAGAACAGAAGACAGACAGGCAGACAGACAGGTAGGCAGGGCATTTACAGACAGGACACTAGCCTGCCGCCATCTTGATACCATGCGTGACGGTTTGTAGAGGAGGAGGAGGAGGAGGAGTAGGAAGGATGAGGGGAGGAGGAGGAGGAGGAGGAGGAGGAGAAGGAGGAGGAGGAGGAGGAGGAGAGGAGGAGAGGAGGAGAGGAAGGTAAGAGATCACAGTAACCAATATGATATCGAGATTAGTACTGAGAGAAATAAGAGAGATGAGACGATTGAGGCTGAGTTGGGGGGGGGCGTGTGTATGTTTTTTTTTTTTTTTTTTTTTTTTTTTTTTTTTTTTTTTTTTTTTTTGTTTGGGTTTCTTGTGGGGGGAGGGAGAGAGAGACGAGAGACCTTGAGAGAGAGAGAGGAGAGAGAGAGAGAGGAGAGAGAGCAGGAGATTGTAAAAGATTAAACACAAAAAGACAGCCTGACGGAGGAGTAAGTGCGTGAGGTGTTGAGGCGTTGAAATGAAAGCCACACGAACAGCGGGCGTGACCAGGAAGCGGCTGTCAACACCATGCCACTTGCCGCGCGGTCAGTGAGGGGACGTGTGAAAGGGAGGGTGGTGGTGGTGGTGGTGGGTGTGATGGTGGTGATGAGAGTAGAGTCAACGAAGTCAACGAAGATACAATGACGAGGATGATGACTGTGGTGGTAATAAAGATGGTATTGAAAGCGATAATGATGGTGGTGGTGTTGATGGTGGTGATGAGAGTAGAGTTAACGAAGATATGATGATGAGAATGATGTCTGTGGTGGTAATAAAGATGATATTGAAAGCGATAATGATGGTGGTGGTGTTGATGGTGGTGATGAGAGTAGAGTTAACGAAGATATGATGACGAGGATGATGACTGCGGTGGTAATAAAGTTAAATTGTTGATAAAAGTATGATGATGATAAAGATAGTCATTATATCACCACCATCACCATCATTATTGTAATCACCATCATCTTTAGTGATTTCTATTTTTTTGTGATGTAAAAAAAAAAAAAAAAAAAATAGGATTGTGATGACGATAATGATGGTGGTGGTGATGAAAGGAAATCACCACCTATATCACCGTCATATTTGTACCATCCATCAATTTAACTTCAATTTTTATTTTGCCTTAACGGTCTAATACACGCTTATACGTATTTTTTGCTTCCCTCGTAATGGAAAATCTTTTACGGTTCAATTTAGATTCCCTGGCAATGTTCTTTCCCTACTTATGTTTGACCTGATTAGTAATTCGTCCTCGTCTCATATCAATTTGCTTGGATCGATAGTATGTCTTGTACTCTCGTCTCTTTCCGCTGATGGATACATAGGAATACATAGGAATACATAGGAATACATAGGAATACACAGGAATACATAGGAATACATAGGAATACATAGGAATACACAGGAATACATAGGAATACATAGGAATACATAGGAATACATAGGAATACATAGGAATACATAGGAATACACAGGAATACATAGGAATACATAGGAATACATAGGAATACACAGGAATACACAGGAATACATAGGAATACATAGGAATACACAGGAATACATAGGAATACATAGGAATACATAGGAATACACAGGGATACACAGGAATACACAGGAATACATAGGAATACATAGGAATACATAGGAATACACAGGAATACATAGGAATACATAGGAATACATAGGAATACATAGGAATACACAGGAATACACAGGAATACATAGGAATACATAGGAATACACAGGAATACACAGGAATACATAGGAATACACAGGAATACATAGGAATACATAGGAATACATAGGAATACACAGGAATACATAGGAATACATAGGAATACACAGGAATACACAGGAATACATAGGAATACATAGGAATACATAGGAATACATAGGAAGAAGGTTGGCTGGATCTAACTTGTCATCCAACAGGGTTTATTTTTGTTATTTAAATGTTCCCTTGCCATTAGAACGTGTCTTTATGCAATCGAAGGGAGTTTGTTTACGAATAATTACACTTTGCTTCTTACGTGCTTATCATATAATAGATAATTCCAATCTATTTCCTGTATTTCTTATTGATCTTCGTGAAATCTGGAGGAATCGCAGAAGAAGGATTACAAAAGACTACAAAGGATTTCAAATAATGTACAAACGTCAACAAACCTTTTGGCCTTGACTGATGTTAGATTGTATTACTAAAATGTATCTTTCGGTCTTTCTGGTATGACGTAAAGGATTGTACAATATGAAGAGGACGAGGAGAAAAGAAAAGGGTAGGAGGAGTAGAAAAAGGAGGGCGAGGTAAGAGAGTTGTCAGGAAATGATAAAGTAAATAAAGGACAAAGGTATATATAGGAGTAGGAAAAGGAGGTGTTGCTAAAAGAATTGTGAGGAAATGATAAAGTAAATAAA
>JACEEZ010010205.1:162500-165000 GCA_016584305.1 Chionoecetes opilio | reverse complement strand
GCGGGAGTGGTCGCGGTGGGGAGGCGATGAGAAGAAACCATCTCACCTTGCTATTAGTTTTTGTCGTTGTTTCTTAATCTGCCAATTTACTTTACTACCGGAGGGGAAAGTAAATCAAATAATGATAATAATGATAAATAATAAATAATAAATAAATAATGATAGTTTCTTTTTCGTTTGATTTAAGTGCACTAAAAGCCTAAGTCAGAGGTGCTTTGTGCAAAAAAAAAAAAATTTGATTAATGAAAATGAGCTCCATTAATGTGATATAAGATACTTGGGAAGAAGAAAAAATCTTGTGAAGAGGTCGTCATCTGAATGCAGTAAAGTAGCTGAAATGCTTAACCACCCCTTCACGCCCAGATCTTTCCTTTGCTATAAAAAAATCGTCTGTTGTAGAGCTATAAAATTGCGAAAAGTCACTGAATATACCACATTAGTTAGTCAACAAGGATACTAAACAGGTCATATCTATAAAATATTGCTTATACTCACTAAAAAATCGTCTAATGGTACCCAAATTACAATGGAAATTACGTTCTGGGTCTCAAGGGGTTAAGAATGCAGCGTGACGTAAATCATATGCTAATACTAGAATTATAGATTTTTTTACCCTTAAATGAAAAAGAATCCAATTACAAGAAAGAATTTATTGCAGACAGAAGAAAATAAAACTATAAAACCTATCAAAATGAGGAAACGAAACATAAAAATTAATGAAAAAAATAAATTATAACTACATAAAACTATCAAAATGAGTAAACGAAGCATTAAAAAATATGAAAAATGAAAATAAAACTATAAAACCATCAAAATGAGTAAACGAAACATTAAAAAATATGAAAAAATGAAAATAAAACTATAAAACTATCAAAATGAGTAAACGAAACATAAAAAATAATAAAAAAAATAAAATATAGCTACATAAAACTATCAAAATGAGCAAACGAAGCATACACAAAATAATGCCAGACAATAACGGCAAAGAAACACGACACTAGAAATATACTAGAAATAAAAATTTGCATCCTTCAATTGAAAAGACAAAATAAAACATATAATTACAAGAAAAAATTAACTACAGATAAACGAGAAAAAAAAACGAGCAAACGTAACACAGAGAAAAATAATAAAAAAGACAATAATAGCAAAGAAATCAACGACACACAACAACTAAACTATCATCTATACGAAAAAAAATTCTGGTTCCCCAAGCTCATCACAGATTTGATGAAGCTGCGTCTGATTGGCTGATGGGGAGCCAATGAGGGGGCCTGAAGGTCATTTTCCTCCCCAATAAGGACTCTTGATCGCTGGTCTTCATATCGCGGCTCTGTGTATCGGACTTATTATGGAGCGAGACGAGGGGAGGGAGAGGGGAAGGGAAGGGGGAAGGGAAGGGGGAAGGGAAGGGGGAAGGGGCAGTGATTGAATGAAGGGAGGGAGAGGGGAGGAAGAATGTGATGGAGGGAGGAAGGGAGGGGAGTGAGAAGGAAAGGGAAATGGTGATGAGAGAGAGAGAGAGAGAGAGAGAGAGAGAGAGAGAGAGAGAGAGAGAGAGAGAGAGAGAGAGAGAGAGAGAGAGAGAGAGAGAGAGAGAGAGAGAGAGAGAGAGAGAGAGAGAGAGAGAGAGAGATTTAATGATAACAACACTACTACTACTGCTAAAATGATTATTATTATATATTATTAGTTAAGACTACGACAAAAGTATAACTGAAAAACTTATGTCATAGTAGTATTAGTATAAAATATAGGGATAGTAGTGGAAAGAGAAAGGAAGAGTGTTATTTAAATCTATATATTCATGAAATAGAAATAGATATGTTTCCCTTTCAACTTATATATATTATTTTTAATCCCTGTATACCATTAGAATATACAATCAAGATTTACGAAGAGCCTTATATGAGGCATGTGTGTGTGTGTGTGTGTGTGTGTGTGTGTGTGTGTGTGTGTGTGTGTGTGTGTGTGTGTGTGTGTGTGTGTGTGTGTGTGTGTGTGTGTGTGTGTGTGTGTGTGTAGTGTAGTGTTGTTTCGTGGTCTGAGAGGTTGTAGTTTGTGTTGTTATGTGTTGCTGGGTGTGTGTGTGTGGTTATGTGTACTGGGAAATCAAGGATGAGCAGGAAGGAGCAGTTAAAAAATTTATTAGGTTGTAGCATCGATGTTTAGGTCGGAGCGAGAGTGAGACTGTCTCTAAGGTGAGTCACGGGCGGAAAACTACTAAGATGGAGACAGAGAAGGAGACATGTAAAAAACTACTAAGGTGGAGACAGAGAAGGAGACAGATGTAAAAAACTACTAAGGTGGAGACAGGACAGGAAGAGACAGATGAAAAAAAAAAAAATAATAATACGACAAGATTTTTGTATTGGCGAAAGATATTTTGTATATATATTTTATATTGTCTGAAGAACTCCCATGAATTATCCAATCATTTATAGATAATCTTATTCATTTGTTTAACGTCTTTCATTGATTTTGATTACCTTTGCGGTCT
>JACEEZ010010205.1:132500-152500 GCA_016584305.1 Chionoecetes opilio | reverse complement strand
GTGCCTAAAAGTCTGTGTTGTGTATTATCTTGTAAGTTATTAATCAGTTGTCAGTATGCTACAGGACTTGTTTTTTTGTTTTGTTAAGAGTATGTGTGTGTGTGTGTGTGTGTGTGTGTGTGTGCGTGTGCGTGCGTGTGTGTGTGTGTGTGTGTGTGAGAGAGAGTGTGAGTGAATATGTATTTCTCAGTACAGAGTTCGACCCAAAATCAAAATAAATATAGAAATCGTGTTCACCATTTGTAACAATAAGAAAGATAAAAGCAAAACAACAGCGTCTAAGATTAGAACGTCACAATAACATAGGATCAACGGTAAGCTATTGAGGAGGAGAGGAGGAGGAGGAGGAGGAGGAGGAGAGGAGGAGGAGGAGGAGGAGGAATGGACGGCAGGAACAGAGAGAGGATGAATAGATGGCAGGAGGAGGAGGAGGAGGAGGAAATAGGAGCATAGGAGGCAGGAGGAGAGAGGAGGATGGAGGTAGGAGGAGGAGAGTAGGGTGGCAGGAGAGAGGAGGAGGAGGAGGAGAGGAGGAATGAGTGAGGAAGGTAGGAGGAGAGGAGGAGGAGGAGAGGAATAGAGATGAGAAAAATAGACGGTGCTGGAGGGGATGAGGGAGGGATAATGAACATGCCTATAAAGCAGAGAAAAGAAGAAAAAAAATGGAACTAAGGCCAGGCGATTGCAAGGAAGGGGAATGGATGGCGAAGACTATCACATGGACTCTATAATCTCTGTGGCGCAAGCACTGATGCAGCACCTCGCTATAGACGAATTCGTATGTAAAGCTTTGGTGCACAGAGCTAACTTTTGATAGATAGATAGATAGATACATGGAGGTAGGTAAATGAATAGGTTGATAAGATATATATGCACCAGTAAATGGAAATATAAATCACCATTATCACCACAGGCAGGTAATTGTGATACCCCATCAAAGTAATGCCTCTCACTGTCTTGTCTGTTTATATCTGTCTGTCTATTCACGTCATCTCACTAAGCAAAGAAAATAGGAAAAGATAGGAAATGACATATATATTACATGGAAGTATAATTTGAATGTGAAAATAATACTAAGGCGCCACAACGTTTCCCACATACATTTTATTAGACACTTGATACTTTTTTTAATTACTGATTATAGTAAATTTTTGGTCCATGAGTGATTTTGGTTTATTGTAATTTCGTTTTATGCATTTTTGTGGGACAATAAAATATCTATATCTATCTATCTATCTATCTATCTATCTATCTATCTATCTATCTATCTATCTATCTATCTATCTATCTATCTATCTATCTATCTATCTATCTCTATCTATCTCTCTATCTCTCTCTCTCTATCTTCTATCTATCTTCTTCTCTCTATCTCTCTCTCTCTCTCTCTCTCTCTCTCTCTCTCTCTCTCTCTCTCTCCTCTCTCATCTCTCTCTCTCTCTCTCTCTCTCTCTCTCTCTCTCTCTCTCTCTTCTCTCTCTCTCTCTCTCTCTCTCTCTCTCTCTCCTCTCTCTCTCTCTCTCTCTCGTCTCTCTCTCCTCTCTCTCTCTCTCTCTCTCTCTCTCTCTCTCTATCTATCTATCTATCTATCTATCTATCTATATCTATCTATCTATCTATCTATCTATCTATCTATCTATCTATCTATCTATCTATCTATCTATCTATCTATCTATCTATCTATCTATCTATCTATCTATGTCTGTCTCTCTCTATGTCACGTCCAGCTCACTAAGCTCTACACTCGTCTCATATGTATCCTATCCTCTCTCTACCTTACCCTTGTTCCTTTCGTTAATGTGTCTATCTTAGCCCCTTGAGACCCAGAACGTAATTTCCATTGTAATTTGGGTACCATTAGACGATTTTAATTAATATAAGCAATGTTTTTATAGATATGACCTGTTTAGTATCCTTATCCACTAGCAAATTTGGTATATTCAGTCACTTTTTGTAATTTTATGGCTAACAACAGACAAATTTATATAGCAAAAGAAAAATCTGGGCGTGAAGGGGTTAACACTAGTATACGCAATATGCCACAGTCCCACATTTAATGAATACTTTCAAGAATATCCTCGAGTTTAATGTATTTCGTGTTTTTTTAGGACCTTCTATATAAAACATTACAGTCTGTTTGCCTTCATCAATCCCATGATAATATTCTAAAAAATTCATCAGTGTTCGAAAGCCCCGATCCTTAATAACACCAGAATACGTTAATACACATACACACGCGAAGATACATGTAAAAAAAACCTCATTAACTATCTAAACAGTCGAGCTTAAACAAATCGATTGATATATAAACTGATAAATAGGAAGAAATGACACACTTATGAAGGTCGTAGATTTTCCCTGGCATTCATTATTAGCATGGCTACGTAGCGCGACACATGACAGGGTAGGGATAATAGATAAGCTGATACACACTTATAGGTGGACACACAGTACATAGCGGACGCTCTGATTAATCGACAGACGCAACAAAGGACTCACCAGATATACACGGAAATGAAGATATTATGAATAGATAATCCTCATTGATTCACTTACTCTCTCTCGTCTGTCTGTCTGTCTGTGTCTGTCTGTCTGTCTGTCTGTCTGTCTGTCTGTCTGTCGTCTGTCTGTCTGTCTGTCTGTCTGTCTGTCTGTCTGTCTGTCTGTCTGTCTGTCTGTCTGTCTGTCTCTGTCTGTCTGTCTGTCTTCTGTCTGTCTGTCTTCTGTCTGTCTGTCTGTCTGTCTGTCCTGTCTCTCTGTCTCTCTCTCTCTCTCTCTCTCTCATCTCTCTCCTCTCGTCTCTCTCTCTCTCTCTCTCTCTTCTCTCTCTCTCTCTCTCTCTCTCTCTCTCTCTCTCTCTCTCTCTCTCTCTCTCTCTCTCTCTCTCTCTCTCTCTCTCTCTCTCTCTCTCTCTCTTTTTCCCTTGACCCTTCTTCCTCACTCCCTTCTATCTCTCTCCCTTCCTTCCTACCTCCCTCTTCTATCCCTTCCTTCCTACCTCCCTCCTTTACTACCTCCCTCTTCACTTCCTTCTTCCCTCCCTCCCTCCCTCCCCTCCCCCCCTCCCCCCCCCCCTCCCTGTCCACCAACATACCGCCTTACCTGACAGCTTTATAGAAGTGGTAATTTGTACCTGTCGCCACCCGTCAGTTTGGAGGTTTCGCCATTATGCAGACTCAGGAGGGAACGAGTCAGCAATACAATCGTTTGAGTCACTTGAGCTGTGTTTTTTATGCTGTTTTTTTGTCTAGTAAGTGAGTTAAGGTTGTGAATGGGATGGTTGTGATTAGTTAAGTATATTTGAAAGGTGAATTAGCTCTTGATTAACTTATTTTTGTGGTTACGTGAGCTGCATGACTGATGAATGGATAGACTTACACCTTTACACACACACATGCACGCGCGCACACACACACACACACACACACAAACACACACACACACACACACACACACACACACACACACACACACACACACACACACACACACACACACACACACACACACACACACACACACACACACACACACACACACACACACACACACACACACACACACACACACACACACACACACACACACACACACACACACACACACACACACACACACACACGACACACACACACACACACACACACACACACACACACACACACACACACACACACACACACACACACACACACACACACACACACACACTTGCCTCGTTTTTTTCATTGTTCACATTTCTTTCTTTTTTTCCTTCTTTTTGCTTTTCCTCTGACCTTTTTATTATTATTATTTTTTAAACTTGATATCTTGCTGCTGCATCTAATTGTTTTTTTTTTACTTATCCTCTTGTTTCATATCCTACTCCCATATTTACAGAGCTTTACTTTCTCTTCTATTTTTTCCGTGCTTTCTTATTTACAACCATTACAACCATTACAACCATTACAACCATTACAACCATTACAACCATTTCAACATTCTCTATTTTTTTCTCGACTCAATGCCCTTTTTCCCCTTTTTTCAATTGTATCTCGACCTTCATCTTGGTCATTAAAATGTCCCCCAGAATTTCCCATCATATATAAATTTTCATTACTACAATTTTTTTTTTACATCACATGCATAGGTCTGGCCAAGGACAAATTCTACTGATGCTTTTAATGATTAAGTGTTTTTTTCGTCTTCTCATAAGTTCAGACAAGCGCTTCACCAAATGAGACGAGACAAAACGCAAACTCGAGACAATCAGAGGCAGTATTGTATGCGGTTTTAAAGTCAATAGTTGTAAGTGATGGTATTTCATATATATTGCTGAAAAAACTGAACGAGTATACAGCGAAAGTAATATACGTGTCCAGTTATCTCACAGTGCAGAAATAAATAACTTCAATAACTCTTCAGCGACCACAGTGACTGACAGAAGCAAACAATAGCACGACATGTTATCCACAACACGAACAATAACACAGTGTCCGTAATAAGCATGTCCAACTTACCGTGTCTTTACAGAGGCTACACTAAACCTTCCCCAATAACGTGACATGGCGTTTCCAGCAAGGGGGGGGAGCAGTTGGTCGCGGAGACATGAGCCGGAAAGGTCAGAGCATGTCAACTCCATCTGGTGGTCAGTTCAGGCGTGACGGAGTGAGTGGCGGTGGCGTCGATCCTGCTCTCCCGCCCTCTCTCTATTTCTCTCCCATTCCCTCTCACCCTCCCTTCCTCTCTCCGTTTCTTTCCCATTCCCTCTCACCCTCCCTCCCTCTCTTTCTCTCCCACTCCCTCTCTCCATGTCTCTCCCATTCCCTCCTACCCTCCCTCTGTATCTCTCCCATTTCCTCTCTCCCTCTCTCTCTCTATTTCTCTCCCATTCCCTCTCACCCTCCCTCCTTCTCTCCATATATCTCCCATTCCCTCTCACCCTCTCTCTATATCTCTCCCATTCCCTCTCACCCTCTCTCTGTTTCTCTCTCATTCCCTCTCACCCTCGCTCTCTCTCTATATATTTCTCTCCCATTCCCTCTCACCCTCTCTACATTTCTCTCCCTATACCCTCTCCCCTCCCTCTCTCTCTCCCTCTCTCTCTCCCTCTCTCCCATTCCCTCTCTCCGGAATACTGAACAACATTAGGCGAAGCAGCGGGTGTCAAGGACGAGAACTAAGGCACGATAGGAGGTCCTCTAATGGATGACGGATGTCGTTTCTTTATGGCGTGTGATGGTTACGTGTCTTGAATACACTAATTACTGCCTGAACGTGGGTGTGGGTGTGGGTGTGGGTGTGGGCTGTGGGTGTGAGTTAAGACTAGTCATTCAACAGGCGACGTGTGTTGATTCGTTTTTATGCAGAATGAGCTTTATTAGACTTCCTGTTCTTTGTAGATTGGTGTGTTAGGGGTTGTGTGTCTGTGTTCGTGTTGGTGGTGCTCGCTGGAGTCTTTCGTGACCTTGAGAAAGTGTGACCTGATAGAAGCTGTTTAGTAGATATTATTGTGTGTGTATGAGAGAGAGAGAGAGAGAGAGAGAGAGAGAGAGAGAGAGAGAGAGAGAGAGAGAGAGAGAGAGAGAGAGAGAGAGAGAGAGAGAGAGAGAGAGAGAACACCTGAGCCCCAGTACCTCCTCTGTGTCGTGGAGAGTCATAAACTTCACCAATAATAATATTTAACGCTTGACTGCAAGAAGTAATGGTGGTGGTGGTGGTGGTGGCGGGAGGGATTGTGGTGCAGGTGATAAGGAAGGACAGTTGTGAGGAAACACGAATAGAATATATCATTGAAAAAATATATATAACTAGCCGCAAAGCCGCCCTCCGGGCGGACTTTTTTGGCTAGCTCCTGCGGAGGGCTATTGGTGGGCCTTCGGCCCACCACCTGTGTTTGGTGGGCCAAAGGCCCACCAAACACAGACTCTCCAGATAGCCCCTTCTTGCTTTCCTGAAATCATGGATGTAGAAATGTATGTATTAACGCCAACCTATTCACATCACCCCCACCCATTCACTCACCCATTATCCATCACCACACACCCATTCACTCACCCATTACCCATCACCCCCCATCTATTCCCTCACCCATCACCCATCATCCCCCACCCATTCACTCACCCATCACCCCACACCCAGTACTCATCACCCCACCCATTCACTCACCCATTACCCATCACCCTACATCAAGGTTTCCTCAATTCTCGCAACCCACTTTTTTTCACAATTCTCGCTAATAGGCTGCTAAAAAAAAAAAAAAAGTGATCGGATCATCTCATAAATGGGCTTAAAACCTTCCCCTGCTCGAGCCGGTTCCAAAACTGTGCCATATGAGGGGATTCCGCCACAGGGGGCGGCACCTGGAGCGGACACACACACACACACACACACACACACACACACACACCACACACACACACACTTTCGCTTATATTATTATAGATTGAAAAAAAAGGTGATATAGTTTGTCTCATATTTTATTTTGTTTTTTTGTTTTTTTGTGACGTTGAAGCCTCGTCTCTGATCAATTACTGGTCTTTACTGCTCAATTTTAAAAAAGAAGAAGATATATTTGACAAAGGTTTTAATAGAGGATAAGGATGTGATAGTAAAATTGGTAATACTTAATTATAATGAAGGATTGATACATGAATGAAAAGATTTATGTTTTTGTTATAATATTTATTTGTGTAGGTTTTGGGAACAAGTAACACACACACACACACACACACACACACACACACACACACACACACACACACACACACACACACACACACACAGGATGGTAAAGGTGGAAAGAAGAGTAGCAGGAAGAGGAGGAGGATGGAAATAGGAATAGGAATGGGAATGGGAGGGAATGCATGGAGGAGAAAACCGTGAGTAGGTATTCAAATGACACTGGTGACGGTAGTGATAGTGCAGTGGTGGAGGGCAGGGTGGTGATGGTGGTGGTGGTGGTGGTAGTAGTGGGGGTGGTGGGTGTGGTGGTGGTGGTGGTGGTGGTGGTGGGGGTGGTGGTGGGGGGGGGTAGAGAAGAGGGGGAATGGGTGGTAGGTGAGGTTAGGCTACGGGGTTGGACATGGGTGGTGGTATAACACAGAGGTGAATGTGGCAATTGCTATAGCTATGTTAGGGGAGGAAGCGGGGACCACGTCTACATACAGGCCGGTGAGAGAGATACAGGACCTCTATCTTCCATGGCGGAGTGTTGCGCTGACCTACGCCGCCCATTGAGGGAATTGCATTGTGGTGGGGGCCATTGTCAATGTTTTAGGGTACATGGGCGGCGGTGGGCGGTGTTTGTGTGGTTGGGTGGTTGCGGTGTTAATTGGGAAGTGGGTGAGTGCGTGTGTAGGAAGGACAGATATGTGGGGTCGTGTATGTTGTGTGTGTGTGTGTGTGTGTGTGTGAGAGAGAGAAAGAGAGAGAGAGCTAGAGGACAGACATGCAGAGATAGACATTAATAAAACTTTGATAGACATTCTTTGTGAACAGGTTAATTACAAGTTAGAAAAATATATTCCTAATAGGGCGATAATATCAAGGAAAAATGATCCCCAATGAATGACTGCTAGTATTATATACAACATAGGACTAAAAAGGGACATGTATAAGAAGGTTAAGGTAGGACAGGAAAGAGAGAGGACAGACATACATACATATATATTGATATGAAATACAAATATAAATCAGGAGGATGGTCACACGTATAAGAGACTCTGACTGTTGTGTACTTGCCTTCTCTGTGCGTGTGAGAGAGAGAGAAAGGGAGAGGACAGACATACAAACATAGACATAGATATTAAATACAAATAGAAAGGAGGATTAGGGTCACACGTACACCTATATAAGAGACTGTGACTGTTGTGTACTCGCCTTCTCTCGCCTCTGAAGTACATGATGTGTGAGTGGTGTTCTGACCGACAACTCAAAGCCTTCAAGAGGTCGCCGCTGACCGCAAAACACCGCGCGCTCTCGACCTTCACTACCAACGACGCCCGCTAGTGACAGATAACCCGAGGCTTCCACACCGGACCGCTTTTGTTTGCTGGGAGACACAAGAAGAGGAAGAGGAGAAGGAAAAGTAAATATGTAGTATGGAAAAATAACGTTATGATTTTTTGTATGCCTGCTTATGAGATTATTATGATGTTATGAGACACAAGAAGAGGAAGAGGAAGAAGAGAAGTCAATATGTAGTATGGAAAAATAACATTATGATTTTCTTTATGCCTGCTTATGAGATTATTAGATGTTATGAGACACAAGAGGAGAAGGAGGAAGAAGGGAAGTAAAAATATAGCATGGAAAAATAGCATTATGATATTCTTCTTTATGCCTGCTTATCTTTTAACGATGAAAGTGTATATCAATAAAGAAAATGATGACGTTAATGTGGTATGTCCTGTTGTTGATTCACACACACACACACACACACACACACACACACACACACACACACACACGCACACGCACACGCACACGCACGACGCACACACACACACACACCACACACACACACACACACACACACACACACACACACAGCACACGCACACGCACACGCACACGCACACACACACACACACTTCCTCTCCCTCATTTTTCACAATTTTTAACTTCTCTCGTATGAAAATGTACAAAAAAGTCGGCTATTTAGTTATCATAATTCGGGAAGCAAGAAGGGAGCGAGGTACTGTGATGGGGGGGGGGTGAGCTTATCCGCTTCTGTTTGGTAGTAGTCGGTGTTGTGGTTGGTAGTAGTCGGTGTTGTGGTTGGTAGTCGTTAGTCGGTGTTGTGGTTGGTAGTCGTTAGTCGGTGTTGTGGTTGGTAGTCGTTAGTCGGTGTTGTGGTTGGTATTCGTTAGTCGGTGTTGTGGTTGGTAGTCGTTGGTCGGTTTTGTGGTTGGTAGTCGTTAGTAGGTGTTGTGGTTGGTAGTTAGTCGGTTTTGTGGTTGGTAGTCGTTAGTCGGTGTTGTGGTTGGTAGGTCGTTAGTCGGTGTTGTGGTTGGTAGTCGTTAGTCGGTGTTGTGGTTGGTAGTAGTAGTCGGTGTTGTGGTTGGTAGCCGTTAGTCGGTGTTGTGGTTGGTAGCCGTTAGTCGGTGTTGTGGTTGGTAGTGTAGTCGGTGTTTGTGGTTGGTAGCCGTTAGTCGGTGTTGTGGTTGGTAGTCGTTAGTCGGTGTTGTGGTTGGTAGCCGTTAGTCGGTGTTGTGGTTGGTAGTCGTTAGTCGGTGTTGTGGTTGGTAGTCGTTAGTCGGTGTTGTGGTTGGTAGTCGTTAGTCGGTGTTGTGGTTGGTAGTCGTTAGTCGGTGTTGTGGTTGGTAGTCGTTAGTCGGTGTTGTGGTTGGTAGTCGTTGGTCGGTGTTGTGGTTGAAGGAAGGAAGGAAATTAAATAGATAAAGAAATGAGGAGTTGGAGAAGGATGAAGAGGAGGAAGTAGAGGATGGAACAAATTGAAGGTGTTAAGAAAAAAAAAAAAAAAATCGTGTGTATGTATGTGTGTTTGTTCGACTAACCACCACTAACACTACCAACACTACTACCATTACTACTACTATAACCCCTTGAAACCCAGATCTTTCCTTTGCTATATAAAATCGTCTGTTGTTAGCCATAAAATTACGTTAAATAGCTTGATATACTAATTTAGCTACTTGACAAGGATACTAAACAGGTCATATCTATTAAAATATTGCTTATCGTCACTAAAAATCGTCTAATGGCACCCAAATAACAATGGAAATTACGTTGTGGGTCTCAAGGGGTTCAGAGGAAGAAGTAGAAGCTGGATCAAAGAGATGATCAGAAAATAAAAAAATAAAATCGTGTGTATGTGTGTGTTTGTTCGACTAAACCACCACCACCACAACTACAACTACTACTATAATACAACTATAACAACCAGGAGGTGCTAAGAAGTATTTGGTGATGATTAAGGAAGGGCAAGAATGAAGGAGAGTGAAGAATAAGAATAAGAGGGAGGAAGAGAAGCACGAAGGAAGAGATAAACTAGCGGCCCATCCTTCTTAAACTTGTACTCTATAGATTCAACCTGAAATTTAAGTCATGATAAGAATAATTTGACTTGTTGCAAATTGTATGTCTGAATATTCCTGATTGTAGATTTCTAACCTCAGAATATCTCTCTCTCTCTCTCTCTCTCTCTCTCTCTCTCTCTCTCTCTCTCTCTCTCTCTCTCTCTCTCTCTCTCTCTCTCTCTCTCTCTCTCTCTCTCTCTCTCTCTCTCTCTCTCTCTCTCTCTCTCTCTCTCTCTCTCTCTCTCTCTCTCTCTCTCTCTTGGTCTTCATAGGAACTGTTTTTATGTCCTGAATTAAACATTGGATATATGTATAGCTGTTTTGTCTTCTTGTTGAATGACGAGAGAGAGAGAGAGAGAGAGAGAGAGAGAGAGAGAGAGAGATTAAACCAAATTATGCGATGTTAAAGAAAAAAGAAAGAAAAAGATAATATGACGGAAAAGGGAGGAGGAGGAGGAGGAGGAGGAGGAAGGAGGAGGAGGAGAGGAGGAGGAGGAGGAGGAGGAGGAGGAGGAGGAGGAGGAGGGACGCGGCACATGTAATGAGGTAGTGTGGCGCCATTATGTGGTAGCTGAGACAAGGTAGCAATTTGCAACAGCACTCCTCTGGCTTAACATCCTAATCGCGGGACGGCAGGCGGGAGGGGCGTAGGGAGGCATCTGTCCGCTAGGGTCGCATGCTGAAGGTTCCTCAAGGTGGGTTTTCGCGCTCGTCGCCAGGTGTGTTGTGGTCTTGTGTTGCCCCGTCTTGCGTTGTGTGGTGGTGGTACAGTACGTACAGGAACTTTTACTGATAGCGATTATCGGTACACCTGGCGAGAGAGAGAGAGAGAGAGAGAGAGAGAGAGAGAGAGAGAGAGAGAGAGAGAGAGAGAGAGAGAGAGAGAGAGAGAGAGAGAGAGAGAGAGAGAGAGAGAGACTCAGCGTTACAACTTTTAACACACACACACACACACACACACACACACACACACACACACACACAGGCGGGTTGTTGGTTTAGGATATTTTTGTTTACTTGCTTGTTTATTTGTTTGTATGTGTGTGTGTGTTTGTGTGTGTGTAGTGATGGTCTCTCTCTCTCTCTCTCTCTCTCTCTCTCTCTCTCTCTCTCTCTCTCCTCTCTCTCTCTCTAACGCCGTCTTTGGGCAGGTGAAACGATAATTGCTATTAGTAAAACCTGTCTTACCTGCCCGCGCGGCTATGAAGGTTGTTGTTGTTGTTGTTGTTGTTGTTGTTGTTGTTGTGTAGTGGTGGTGGTGGTGGTGGTGGTGGTGGTGGTGGTCGTTATGGTGAATCTGGTGGATGCTTTTTTTTTTTTTTTTTTATCACAAAGGTCTGGTCAATAGCAAAAAAAAAAAAGTATTGGTTTTGCTTTACTTCGTTGTAATTGTCATGGTATTAAAGTAATGATGATAGTGATGGTGGGTTGATGATGATGGTGGTGGTGGTGGTTGTAGTTATTGTTAGTGATGGTATTAGTGGTAAATAGTGTGGTGTTTTGTGGTGATAGGGATGGAGATGATGATGATGATGATGATAGTAGTGGTGGTGGTGGTTGGGTTGATGGTGGTGGTGACGGTGATGAAGGTAATGGTAGTTGTAGTGGTAGTTGTAGTGGTGGTTGTAGTGGTGGAGGCTGTGAATGCGAATGGTTGCCTATAACACCTTGTCAAAGAAGTAACCACAACCATCATTGCAACCACTAACCTGTCTCCACCACCACCCCCACCATCACCCCCACCACCACCACCACCACCACCCCCACTACCACCACCATCACCACCCCCACCATCACCACCCCACCACCACCCCACCACCACCACCACCATCACCACCATCACCCCCACCACCACCACCACTACCACCCCCACCATCACCACCACCACCACCACCACTACCCCACCACCACCACCACCACCACCACCACCACTACTACTACTTACAACACTAAAGACGAACAAATCCGCATCATTATAGCAAATTACAGTATTACAGAAGACCACTCAATTTCTACTTTCATTTGGATTACTTTGGAGTTATCATGTATATATCCATCAAGTTACCTCACAGGACAAGTTACCAACACTAAAGACGAACAAATCCTCATCATTATAGCAAATTACAGTATTACAGAAGACTACTCAATTTCTACTTACTCCTACTACTACTACTTACTCTTACTACTACTATACTACTTACACTTACTTACCCACCACAACATTAACTACTACTATTACTTTTATTTCTACTCATTTGGATTACTTTGGAGTTATCATGTGTATATATTTCACTGCCCTACATTTTTTCCTCCTCGTGTCATTATCCCCCGCCTACATAACTGTAAATATTACCTAATACGTGGTCTTGTGTGTCTCGTGCATATGTCTAAATATGACACTTAACCTGAGCTGGTGTCTTCATTACGTGGGGATAATGGGGATCTGGCATACCTGTTTCTTACATAATGCATGGTAGCACATACGTGTCATATACGTAGCCATTATCAAGTGTCTCAAACGTCTTGTGAGAAATAACCACCACCAACCCCTGTATACAATCACCACCGTGTTCACCTCTATGTCCCTTTGTCACACGTCATTATTGGCCACTCTTCTCACCCCTGTTGTTGATTAAAGCCTGAATTTTAATCCTACTCTGTAAATAAACCAAAATATAAGGACACTTGTATTTACCTGGAGGAGGCGGTAGCGGAGTGGTTAGCGTCTCGGTGACCCGAGTTCGATCCCCGAAGAAACCCAAAACCTTTCTGCACCGTCGAGTGGCCTAAGAACACCCACATGCCCTGCCCATCAACTCTACCTTCTATTGCGAGTGCATTGGAGGACACAGGGGGGCGGCATGAGCCTCTAATCACAGGCGTCACTATAACAATCCTGCCTGCGCCACCACGGGCGAGGACCAACCATCAGAGCCCTCAAGTGAACCTCCAGAGCCTACCATCCGAGCCCTGGGTCACCACTGCCTACAAGCGCTATAGAGCACAAAAAAAAAAAAAAAAAAAAAAAAATCACCTGTTCTTACTCGTCTAACTTAGCATATATTCATCGTGTAAACCTACCTGTTGTTACCGAATGTTCAGCCTCTTCCTACCTGGTGCTCAAAGGTGCTCAAAGGTGCTACTAATGCTGTAAAATGCTACACACGAGACCAATGGGAACCGGTTTTAAGCGACGTTGGTTTGTCAAGGCATTTGCAAACCTGATTTAGCAGTAGGAAAACATCTTTGGCAAGTTTACGTTAAGTTTATGTTAGATGAATATTTGTGGCAGGGCGATGGCAGGTAGTGAATGATGGGGTCTATATTGAAGTGCTTAAAAGGCATGATTATTGCTATTAGTTATTCATGTACCTCGAAAAAAATGTTGTAGTATTATCTTTGTGTTGTCTTCTTTCTTCTGTCATGTCCTAGTTCTCATCCTTGTCTTTGTCTTCTAAAGCCTTTCTTTCTTTTTCATCGTCGTCGTTCTTGGTCTATTTCTTCCTCATCGTCTTTCATTTTCATTTCTTTATCATTGTAGCTTCCTTATTTTCTTCTGTTCTTATGTTTTGATCACCATTTTTTTGCATTTTTTTTCAGTTTTGTTCTGTATCCTCCTCCTCCTCCTCCTCCTCCTCCTCCTCCTCCTCCTCCTCCTCCTCCTCCTCCTCCCCTCCTCCTCCTCCTCCTCCTCCTCCTCCTCCTCCTCCTCCTCTATTTCCTCCTCCTCCTCCTGCACGTATTAGGTCATTTTACGAGTCAAGGTAAGATAACTTCTCCTGGGGGTCGTAAATTCCCAGGTGTACATATAAATGAGGGTGGGGACAGGTCAATCTAGAGTAATGACCTCGCCATCGACACCCGTGCTAGGTCACGCCGCCCGTCTCTACTGAATCCTCGTGAAATATTGTTATTAAATGCTAAGCCTCCACCGCCCTCCCTCCATCCTCTCACTTCCTCTTCACACACACACACAACACACACACACACACACACACACACACACACACAGACACAGACACAGACACAGACACAGACACAGACACAGACACACACACACACACACCAGAGAGAGAGAGAGAGAGAGAGAGAGAGAGAGAGAGAGAGAGAGAGAGAGGAGAGAGAGAGAGAGAGAAGAGAGAGAGAAGAGAGAGAGAGAGAGAGAGAGAGAGAGAGAGAGAGAGAGTAAAAGGGAACAAGATTAATGGGAAATTGGATGAAATGAATGAATGAACGAGACGTTATTTACCCTTTTCTGCTGACCGACTGACTGACTGAGTGACCGGTTGGCTGACTTACTGACTGACTGATCGATGTATTGACTGACTTCCGCAGTGATTTGCATACGTGTCTTTTTCCCGTTAGGGTGACGAATCGACTGTTTGCCGCACACATATAGACCGTTCGATCGACAATCCACTTATTCTTTAAAAGAGCAACTCGAGAGCGGCTTGTGCATGGGACTGTCACTTAATGGGTCTTTTGTAGGTGTGTTTGTGTTGCTGTGTGTGTGTGTGTGTGTGTGTGTGTGTGTGTGTGTGTGTCTGTGTGTCTGTGTGTCTGTGTGTGTGTGTGTGTGTGTGTGTGTGTATGTCTGTGTGTGTGTGTGTGTGTTGCGGCTCTGTTTTACCCTCTTGGGATCCCTATTTTGGATGTATAGTCTTTAATTACACTCTATAGACAAGCTTACTTTTAGCTTTCTATACTACTACTACTACAACTACGTCTACTATCACTACTTATAGCAATACTCATAATGGTAAGAGGAATTATGATGATAATGATATCAATAAAGATGAAAAGAAATATAAGGATAATGCTTGATGATGAAAACACCTCATGGTTGTCGAGAAAATTGATATTTTTAATAAATGTACGAATATGCTATTTTCTCGGGTTATTTACCGGTTATTTTTGCTTTTCGCCATATGATAGCCCTTGATTTACTTCATATTTACTTCTCTGTACATGTTGCACTTATCTGCCATAGTTTTTTTTATTTATTGTGAAAAACGTGATTTTCTAAAAAAAATCAAGGCATACCCCTTGCAAAATTTGCCAAAAAATTTGAAAAATAGATTTGCTTGAAAATTTGTTCCTACCAGTTTTCGGGCATGCTGAACACGAATCTGGAGTCAGTTTTCAGTCACAAGGAATAGAAGTCCCTATTTCAGCCAATTCACAATGACATGATGCTTCGTGTAGGTCTCACGGCATCTTGTAGCTTTCTTATTTTCTTATCTTCTTAATGCCAATAATAATGACGATAATGATGATAACATTGATGATACTGATATTTATAATAATTCATATCAACCTCTCTCTCTCTCTCTCTCTCTCTCTCTCTCTCTCTCTCTCTCTTCTCCTCTCTCTCTCTCTCTCCTCTCTCCTCTCTCTTCTCTCTCTCTCTCTCTCTCTCTCTCTCTCTCTCTCTCTCTCTCTCTCTCTCTCTCTCTCTCTCTCTCTCTCTCTCTCTCTCTCTCCAAGTCATAAATCCTGGTACATTAATATAAAATGTAGAAATATCTTCATTGATGCAAGCGATGTGGGGTCATAAGTGCGTGTTACTGTGGAATGAAGTGTTGGCTGTGGAAGGGGAGGGGGGAGGGGGGGAGGCAGAGGTGTGGTTGGGGGGGGGGGGGGGAGAGGGGAAAGGGGGGGCAAAGCATTAAGGTGTGGTGGACAGGAACAAGCAAGCAACTGGTGCAAGGAACGTAATGGATGATTTGAACGGGTAAAGGGAAAGTTTGAGAAATCTGGCTTTTTCATGTTCCTGCTCGTTTCGGAAGAATGCAAATCAAAGTTACACTTATATTGGGTCGTTATGATAATGATTGGTAGTGGTGGTAGAGTCGGAGTAGTTGTGGTGGTGGTGATGGTTGTTTGTAGTGGTGTAGAGGGGGGGTTGTTGTGGTGGTGATGGTTGTTTGTAGTGGTGGTAGAGGGGGGGTTGTTGTGGTGGTGGTGATGGTTGTTTGTAGTGGTGGTAGAGGGGGGGTTGTTGTGGTGGTGGTGATGGTTGTTTGTAGTGGTGGTAGAGTCGGAGTAGTTGTGGTGGTGGTGGTTGGTGTTGGTGGAGGCAGGTGGACTAGTGGTGGTAGCAGGGTAAATTTCCAAATGAACACCGAACTTCCTTTGGTGGACGAAACTATTTTTTTCTGGTAAGTTTTGATGTGTTTTGATTTAATATGGTAATCGTTTCTGTCGCTAATCACTTTTTTTTTGTGTGATTTGCAACAAAAATGACAAAAAAGCAAATTAAACCTAACCGAACCTATACCTAACCTAACCTTTACCTAACCTAACCTATCCGAACCTATACCTAGCCGAACCTTTACCTAACCTAACCGAACCAAACCGAACCGAACCTATACCTAACCTAACCTAACCTAACCTAACCTAACCTAACCTAACCTAACCTAACCTAACCTAACCTAACCTAATCTATACCTAACCTAACCTAACCTAACCTAGCCTATACCTATACCTAACCTAACCTAACCTAACCTAACCTAACCTAACCTAACCTAACCTAACCTAACCTAATCTATACCTAACCTAACCTAACCTAACCTATACCTAACCTAACCTAACCTAACATAACATAACCTATAACTAACCTAACCTAACCAATACCTAACCTAATATATAACTAACTTAAAAAAAGAAGATTTGCGACATCAACGGTTAGCAGATTAATTCAAAACACAAAAACTTACCAGAAAAATAGTTGCATCCACTAAAGTGAATTCGGTGTCAGACTGGAATAATACCGGTAGTAGTGGCAGGTGCAATGGTTGTTGGTGGTGGTGGTGGTGGTGGTGGTTCAGGGTGGTGGGTGGTGGTGGTGGTGGTTCAGGGTGGTGGTGGTGGTGGTTGCAATGGTTGGTGGTGGTGGTGGTGGTGGTGGTGGTTCAGGGTGGTGGTGGTGGTGGTGGTGGTGGTTCTTCAGGGTGGTGGTGGTGGTGGTGGTTCTTCAGAGTGGTGGTGGTGGTGGTGGTGGTGGTTCAGGTGGATGGTTAGGGAGGGAGAGACAAATCACTCTCCTTTGTTCAGTCTCAACAAAGAGTCACTTGATAGCCAGGTGACCGAAGCTCTTTGGCGGACTGGCTTTCAGGTGTGCGAGTTAAAGAAGCGACAGGTGTGTGTGTGTGTGTGTGTATGTGTGTGTGTGTGTGTGTGTGTGTGTGTGTGTGTGTGTGTGTGTGTGCATGTGTGTGTTTCTAATGGGAGAAGAGAACGAGAAGGAGGAAAAGGGGGATGAAACAGCTATTTTATTTCACCAATATACAGGAATGCAGACAAACCAATAAATACTACGTCTTCTTATAATAGTATATCTTCACGACCCTCCAAAATGTGCACCCGAACCACTGAGACCTCAAAGAATAAATAGTCTACAGGTGCTATAGACTCCAACGTAAAACAAAAAATGTGAATATGTTTCTAAGGACCAGGTTTTCGTCCCGCCCACCACTTATTTCGCACGTCGCCTGCTGGTTGCTTCAAAGACCTACACGTTGTTACCCATTAGTCGAGGTATTCAGGGTAGGGCAGAGTGTCAACAAGGTCTTGGGAGGCGGGAATGGACCTTAAAGAGTACGAGAGGCGAACTAACTTGCCTGCTGAAGGTGCTGACGCCAAAAAAAAGAGAGAAAGAGAGAATGTATGTATAAAAAGAAAGACAGTAAAAAGAAAATTGAAGGAGAAAGTTTGATGAGAGAGAGAGAGAGAGAGAGAGAGAGAGAGAGAGAGAGAGAGAGAGAGAGAGAGAGAGAGAGAGAGAGAGAGAGAGAGAGAGAGAGAGAGAGAGGAGAGAGAGGGAGAGAGAGGAGAGAGAGAGAGAGAGAGAGAGAGAGAGAGAGAGAGAGAGAGAGAAGTAAAAATGGGAAAATAAATAAAAAAATGTTGCAGATTTATATAATGCCTCAGTGTAAAGTCCTGTTAGAATTCAATATCAGATTAATTCACGGGATATTTAGTAAGATATTATAGTAAGTTAGATATTTAGATAGATATTTATGTTAGTCACGTATTCTTCCTCTGTGTAAAATCAAGGAGCAAAGAGTATTTTACCTCATTATCTTTTTCATATATATGCGTATAGATAATGATGTACTTGATTATGTGGAGAGAGAACGAGACAAGATTAATGTAATAATGATATGAATGAAATATGAGCATGAAATGAAGTCAGGCTTGTAGTGAGGTAATTGAAGCTTGTAGTGAGGTAATCATGAGCCGTGTGACGACTCAATGACTGTAGGATGATGGGGAATAAAGTCGTGGTACATGAAGGGGAAAATGAGGGAATTGGAAGAAGGGGAAATAAAATAGTGTTGAATGGAAGATGGAAGGGAAGATTGGGGAATAAAATAGTGTTGAATGAAGGGGAAGAAGGGAAGATGGGGAATAAAATAGTGTTGAATGAAGGGGAAGAAGGGAAGATGGGGAATAAAATAGTGTTGAATGAAGGGGAAGAAGGGAAGATTGGGGAATAAAATAGTGTTGAATGAAGGGGAAGAAGGGAAGATGGGGAATAAAATAGTGTTGAATGAAGGGGAAGAAGGGAAGATGGGGAATGAAATAGTGGTGAATGAAAGATAGAAGGGAAGATGGGGAATGAAATAGTGGTGAATGAAGGGGAAGAAGGGAAGATGGGGAATGAAATAGTGTTGAATGAAGGGGAAGAAGGGAAGATGGGGAATAAAATAGTGTTGAAAGGGGAAGAAGGGAAGATGGGGAATAAAATAGTGTTGAATGAAGGGAAGAAGGAAGATGGGTAAGAAATGTGGTGTGATGGAAGGATGAAGGGAAGTGGGAAGAAAGTGAATGGGGGAAGAAGGAGATGGGTGTGTGAATGAAGGGTGTGGGAGGTTAGCACGGTGGGGGGAGGGTGGGTTCATGGTGGGGGTGGTGGTGGGTGGAGGGTGTGGAGGTTCACGGTGGGGGAGGGTGGGTTCATGGTGGGGGTGGTGGTGGGTGGAGGGTGTGGAGGTTCACGGTGGGGGAGGGTGGGTTCATGGTGGGGGTGGGGTGGGTGGAGGGTGTGGAGGTTCACGGTGGGGGAGGGTGGGTTCATGGTGGGGGTGGTGGTGGGCGTAACGAGGTGGGCGCCGCCATTAGATATTCATTAGTGCACAGCGGCTTTGTGTTCGTGGCGCCTGGACAAACACACTAACGCACACGCAAACACACACACACACACACACACACACACACACACACACACACACACACACACACACACAACACACACACACACACACACACACACAACTGGTGGTGGCGGTGGTGGTGGGGTTTTTCTTCGGGGTTAAGAGGAAGAGGAAGGAAGAGGAGAGGAAGGGAGGGATAGAAGAGGAGAGGAAGAAGTCCAGCGGTACAACGTGTTTAGCGGCAGAGTGTAACATTTACACATTGTAACTCATGTAATCATTGTAACTGAAAACTGACTCCAGATTCGTGTTCAGCATGCCCGAAAACTGTTAGGAACAAATTTTTAAGCAAATCTATTTTTCAAAAAATATAGCAAATTTTCCAAGGGAAATTTACAAAATTTGCAATATTTTTTGAAAAATAGATTTGCTTGAAAATTTGTTCCTAACAGTTTTCAGGCATGCTGAACACGAATCTGGAGTCAGTTTTCAGTTACAATGCATTAGAAGTCCCTATTTCAGCCAATTCACAATGACATGATACTTCCAGATATTCCTTAAAAATCACATATTAGACAAAACTTACTACTAGATATAACAATATGATAGGCATTGCTGATTAATCATTACTTCAATACAACGATCAGTATTAGTATTTTCGGTATTATCATTATTATTATTAATCTCTCCTTGCCTCTCGTGAGGCAAGAGCCTTGATTTTGTTTTAAATCACGTTTTTTTCAATGACTAAAATAATGCCATGTTTTAGCATATTTGAGTGACTTATTATTGTGTGGAGGGGCTAGAGGTAACCATCGGATAA
>JACEEZ010010205.1:105000-122500 GCA_016584305.1 Chionoecetes opilio | reverse complement strand
CACACACACACACACACACATTACCCCAATCAGACGAAGAATCACAACGGCTGCGTTTAGTATATAATAAAGAGTCGCTTCACATCATCCCACTAACTAACACTATCTTGATCACCACCTCGACCTGAACATTTATTTATTTATTTATACATTTATCTCACTCTGTATACCTCCCCCCCACGAGTCCCACCCAGTCCCACCCAGTCCCACCCAGTCCCTCCCAGCCCCACCCAGCCCCCCAGTCCCCCCAGTCCCTCCCAGCCCCACCTAGTTCCTCCCTTGCTTACCTCCTCCCGTCATCGCCCACCCCTTATCCCAATCAGTTAGCTTGATCAATGTGTCTCTAAAACTAGTAAATATCTGCACAACGGGTTTCTTTCAGTAGCATCACAGGATCAGAGGCCAGCCGCGTCCTCTTGGTAATTTGCCATCAGGTGCTACATTCTTCCTTCCTCTTCCTGAGTGGCACAAGGAGGAGGAGGAGGAGGAGGAGAGGAAGAGGAAGAGGAAGAGGAAGAGAGGAAGAGGAAGAGGAAGAGGAAGAGAAAGAGGAAGAGGAAGAGGAAGAGGAAGAGGAGGAGGAGGAGGAGGAGGAGGAGGAGGATACCACAGTTCCTCGAGTCTGTTTCAAAGGGATGCAGAAGGAGGAGGAGGAGGAGGAGGAGAAAGAGGAAGAGGAAGAGGAAGAGGAGGAGGAAAAGGAAGAGGAGGAGGAGGAGGAAGAGGAGGATAAGGATACCCCAGTGTCTCGAGTTTGTTTCAAAGGGATGCAGAAGGTAATTTTTTTTGTCTTTTAGTTTTGATGTTTATGAGTGTTTTTGTTTTAGTTGCTTGGATAATGTTCTTAAGATGTATGTGCGAGTATGTGGAGGAGAGGAGAGGAGAGGAGGGATGAGGAGGAGGAGGATAGGAGGAGGGGGGAGGGGAGGAGGGAAAGGGGAGGGAGGAGATGAGAATAGGAGGTAACATTAAAAACAACATCAACAGTCTCACATGTAGGGGAGGAGGGAGGAGGGGGATTACATGGGATTACATAGGAATAACAGACACCAGGAGACCTATTGGTCCAAAAGCGAGGGTATCTGCTGAACTACATACTACTAACTATCAACTACTTGTAGAAAAACAGTTGGAAAAATGATACCATGTCCCTAAAGAGGATAGGAACAGGGAAAAGTTTCATAGTGCAAAATGATAGGATATGAAAATACTAACTACAACTACCACTACCACTACAACTAATCGATAGGGGGACTAATACGAATTCGCACTATCAATACCCATTTACTTTACAGTGCGCGTAAAGTCTGTTTTTGAATGTAGTTATTGTGTTGGCTCCGACAACATTTGCTGGTAACTTTTTTCCATCGATCAACGACTCTAACATTGAAATACTTTTTAACGGAGATCGGTGATGCAACGTTGACCGTTTAGTTTTTAACATTATTTCTTGTTGTCACTTGAGTTGAAAGCTCGAATAGGTTCTCTTGATTATATGACATCAAAACCTTTTAGGATCTTAAGGTTTTTCTATCAAGTCCCCACGGATTCTACGATCCTTTAAGGAAAACATATTAAGTTTCCGCGTCTCTCTTCAAAAGATGAATTTCGCAGAGATGGAATTTGTTTGGTTGCTCTTCTTTGCACTGATTCCAATTTGGCTTGATCTTTTTACGAAACAGGGCGACCAGAATTGAACGGCATATTCCAAGTGCGGCCTAACCAAGGACGTGTATAATTTGTGTCATTACTTTCGGATTTTTAAATGTTCAAATTACGTTTAATAAAGCCCAACATCATATTTGCCTTTTTACTGGCAGCTAGGCAATGCGAACTGGTTTCAGATCATTACTGATGATGACACCTAAATCCTTTCCTGCTGTACTCAGTTAACGATTTATTTTGCATTTGATAGTTATATTTGAGGTTATCGTTGCCTATATGCATTACTTTACATTTATGGGAAATTGATTTTAATAGCCATTTAATCACTCCAATCTGATAGTTTGTCGAGATCACTTTGTTGATTTTCGCAGTTTTCTCTAGTATATGCTTTACCGCCAAATTTGGTGTCATCTGCAAATTTTGATATTTTAGATACAAGTCCGCAGTCCAGATCTTTGATATATATCAGAAAAGAGTAGGACCCAGACCGAGCCCTGAGGCAACCCACCCCACTAGTGACATCAAACCAATCAGATGCCTCACCTTTATTACTCCCCCTTTGTTTACGATTTGAAACCCAAATCGCCAATCCATGAACATATTGCTCTCCTATGCCTGTGCCCTTAGCTTGGTCACAGTCGCTTATGTGGAACTGTATCAAAGGCTTTCTGAAAATCAAGGTATATTACATCCGGGGGAATTTTAGCGTCCCATTTTGAATAAATGACATTGAAAAAATCCAGTAGTTTTTTTAAAGCAGGATCTCTTATTTCGAAATCCATGCGGGGAGTTTAGTATAGAGTTTTTTCATCGGGGAAAAGACACTATTTTATCCCGCAATATTTCTCAAATAGTTTTACAATCACGGACGTTAGACTAATTGGGCGATAATTACTTGCGAGGCTCTTACTCCCTTTTTTTTAATATCGGTGTAACATTAGCTAATTTCCACATACTAGGAACATTTTTTTCACCTAGCGATTTATTGAAAATAATTTTTAAATGGGAGCGAAAGTTGACTATGACATTCGCGAAGTAGTCGCGGCGAGATTTCGTCCACCCCCCACGTTTTTTGCTGGGTCAAGTTTCAGCAATACTTTGATATTTCGTCTACTGTTTATCTCTCCTATTACCAGTCTATCCCTTTCGAGTCCTGCATACATGTTTACTGGTTCTGGTAATGGAGTTTCGTCTTCTTTTAATAAATACCGCTTTAAAAGTATTCATTGAGTACGAACGCCATACTCTTATTATCATTTACCAAGATATTATTATTATCTTTCAGTGGTCCAATACTTTTTTTGGGACGTTTTTCTTACTTCGAACGTATTGAAAAAACCTTTTCGGGTTTGATTTGGATTCCCTTTTTGCAATTTTTTTCTTCATGCTCGCGCTTTTAGATTTAAATTAGTCCTTTTGGGCAGCGACGTTTGACGTCATTGTTTTTCTCTAGAATCGCAGTCTGCTTTGATCTTTTGAAAACTTTATACCTCGCGCTTTCTGCCAATGATTGTTTGGATCTCATTATTCATCCAACTGGGTCTGTTTATGTATTCAAACGTTTTTCTTACCATGGGAACATGTTTTTCCACCACCGATCGGAGTTTATTAGTGAATACATTACACATGTTTTCGGCGTTATTACCATTTAGTAGGTCAATCCATTCAACTTCGCTTAGTACCCTGCTGATCTTCGTGAAATCTGCTTTATTTAATTTGGGACTAATAACGCGTTTTTCTGTGATGTTCTACATTGCAATTTATGCCGCATCTGATTAGCCTGTTTAATTTGGGACTAATAACCGTTTTTTCTGTGATGTCTACATTGCAATTTATGCCGGGCATCTGATTAGCCGAGGAGGAGGAGGAGGGGGAAAGGAGGAGGAGGGGAGAGGAGGAGGAGGAGGAAAGGAGGAGGAGGGATGATTAAGAGGTGACTGACCTTCGTAAAAAAATTTAATATTTTTTTCTTCTTTTTAAAATTTTCTGTTTAAAAAATTGGTCTTTTGTGAAATTTTTTATTATCTAGTTTTAAATTTTTAGTATCTTCTCTCATATGTTGTATATGTATTATCTATTCTTTAAATTTATATACTTATTTACTCAATGAGAGAAGTAGTAGGGAAACTAAATCGTGGTAAAAAGCGAACATTACATCTCTGTATAAATTGATTTGATGCCTAAATCCCTGCATAGATGTGAGTGAGATATTAGGGGGATAGGAAAGTATACACGAAGAACTCTCTCTCTCTCTCTCTCTCTCTCTCCTCATCTCTCTCTCTCTCTCTCTCCTCTCCTCTCTCTCTCTCTCTCTCCTCTTCCTCTCCTCTCTCTCTCTCTCTCCTCTCTTCTCGTCCCTCCTCTCTCTCTCTCTCTCTCTCCTCCCCTCTCTTCTCTCTCTCCTCTCCTCTCCCCTCTCTCTCTCTCCTCTTTATCAGCTTTACAATAAAGTGTCCAGCTTATCCTCATTTGTTCCTCACTTAATCTTTGACGCCGGTTTCATATTTTCCACTTTCTTTCCCTTCACCACCCTATCACGCGTCTTATTTTTAATAGGAGGAATTTTTTTATCAAGGTTTTATTTTGTCTGCAGTGAAGATGACCCGCGATAATTTCCTTCCTTCAATCTTTCTTATTTTTCGGATCGGTTTTAAAATTTCATCCTTAAGATTAACTTTCATCCTAATCTATTTAAATGATTATCAACGAATGTATTATCGTTTATGTAGTACGTGCCGAGGGACGGGATTTACTGATTTACTGTAAGGGAAATGTGAAGAGAGAAAATATACGAATATTTATAAATGCATCAATTTTCATCTATTCTGAGCTGTAGTAAACTTGAGTCCTGGCTGAAACTCGTGAAGAAAGCGTGAAGACATAACTTTGTTTAAAAGAAGTAACAAGACGCAATCACAGTTTATAGTAAAAAGGGATTTGAAAACCATTATTGCAGTAAGTTTTCAAACAAAAACTTCAAAGAAAGTAACTTTGGGAATTCTTTCACTTAACAACACGACTCTATTTTTACTGTTAATGAAAGATTTATATTTTATTATTGTTTTTTATTTTAAAAATAATTAACTGAAAAAATCATTAGCTATCAAAAAACAAACTTACATTCTTCACATAACAGTTTGCCTAATTAATATTGGTATTTTTAAATAATCAAGTAAACAAAGCAGACAGTAAGGCAGGAAGGCTTCAGGAGAAGGCGGGCCGCGACCCTTTGGGCCGGGTTTTTGCGTCACCGCTCACTCCTCAACAAACAGCAAACTCCTTCAGCTGCTCCTCCATCAGGCTGGACAGGGAGGGGCTCCACCTCCACTGCACCGTGCTCAGGTAAGGCCCGTTTTCGGGGGTACTCCAGCGTGCACGCCTCCACCAGGGGCGTCAGCAGGGGGATCAGCACGGGGGTCCCGAAACCAGCTGCACACCTGCTGCACCAACACCCCCACGCTGAAAAACGTCGCTGGACGACTGTACGGCTGCCCGGTCTTCACTCCGGTGACCTGAAGGTGGCGAACTGCTGCTGCTCCAGGCCGCGGGGTTGGTCAAACAGCTCGAATAGAAGCTGTCCCCCGAGCCTGGTGGCGAGGCCGAAATCTATGAGATGGACGTCGGGGCTGAAGGACGCGCCGCTCACCGTGACGTTGTCCAGCTTAATGTCGTTGTGGACAAAACCCTTATGGTGCATCTGTGCCAGGCGCCCGCGCCACGCCCGCCACCACGCGCAGGAAAGTGCCCACGCTGCACCGCGCCTGGCGTAGCGGTACAAGGGCACGCCGGGGTAGTCCATGACCAGGGCGACGCGTCGCCGGTGCTCAGGGGCGTGGATGCGCGGGGCACCCCCAACCCTCCAGCGCCAGGGTCACGCAAGTCTCCCACATGGAGCACGCGGGGTTGTTGCCGCCCTTCGCGCGCTTCCTGATCACGTCTCGGCCCCTGAAGGGACGCGATCCACGCAGCCGTAGGAGCCTTCGCTGAGCCCTCTCCTTTACCGGGAGGTCGGAGAGCTCCTCCACAGGCAGCACCAGAGGCTGGCTCCCACGTGCTCCTCGAGGTCCTCCAGGAGACCATCTCTTCCTCCCAGACCCCGTCGCGGGGCCCCCAGGCCTGCATGCTGTGCATAGCCTATTTTCCCTCTCACAACACTCTGCCATGGAGGTCAAGGTGTTCATTGCTTGACTCGGTGAATCCACACAAGTGTTTGGATTCAGGGTAGTCAATAACTTACTTTCTCTCAAAGTCTGTCAAACATGCACCCTCGCAATATTAAGGATCTTTTTAAAAAAATCCTCAAAACAGGTTGGAGTTAGACGGTTCCATCCATAGCCAAATCCAGGCTCACCCTTGCAGTAGTCAGGTACTTATACCCAATGCATCACAAACCGGGCCCTCCGGTTTTTAAGGAACTTTTTTTAGTACATACTTGTTCTTAGAGTTAGGAAACAGGTTCCAAGATGCTAACTCCAAGCACCGTGGCTCCGCTACCCTTCCCCCTCCCCCCTCCTACTCTACCCACCTAGGGGCCCTAAACCCTCCCCCTCCCCCCTCCTACTCTACCTACCTAGGGGCCCTTCTCTCCCCCCTCTCCCCCCCTCCCCCAATAGCAGCCAGAGTAGAACCAGCATTGACTCCGAGAGCGCATACCTCCGCCAAGGCTGAACAAGCGAAGCGAATTTTTATACAATTTCTAAGAAACACAATATTACTTGCATTATTGATACACTTTTAACTCCAAACAATAATAATAATAATAATAATAATAATATATAATAATATAATAATATAATAATAATAACAATATAATAATAATAATAACAAATGATTGTGAATGCTTATGCTATAGGATGAGTGATAGTAAAGGAACACAGGAGAACAGCAACAGGACGAGGCTTTGAGACACAACATAATGGTAATGATAATAATGGTAATGATAATAATGGTAATGATAATAATAGCAACAATGAAAATAATAATAATGATGATATGTGTAAGTAAGGTCACAGAGATCTATAAGGTCGAATAACTATACTTAATTAACCCTTTGAGACCCAAAACGTTATTTCCATTGTAATTTGGGTACCATTAGACGATTTTTAGTGAATATAATCAATATTTTATAGCTATGACCTGTTTAGTATCCTTGTCGACTAACTAATTTGGTATATTCAGTTACTTTTCACAATTTCATGGCTAACAACACAATTTTTTATAGCAAAGGAAAGATCTGGGTGTGAAGGGGCTATACCTCCTGCGCGGTCGTAGTGTGTCAAGCTTGATCTCCGTCACTCATTTGTATACGAGTCACCTTTGTGTTATATTATTTCCATCCTCGCTTCTCATCGTCGGCTTAAATCAGGAGAATGCTATGAGGCACTTTCTTCAACACCTTCGTCTGCGTGTGAGACTTTAGCGCTTGTTTCTTCTTCTTGTTTACCAAAGACATCCCAGGCTTTCAAGATTAATTAATGAAAAGATATACGTAATTTCTAAGCTTGTCCGTATCGACGACGCAACGATTTTCATGCCCACCCCCTAGACTCTCTCTCTCTCTCTCTCTCTCTCTCTCTCTCTCTCTCTCTCTCTCTCTCTCTCTCTCTCTCTCTCTCTCTCTCTCTCTCTCTCTCTCTCTCTCTCTCTCTCTCTCTCTCTCTCTCTCTCTCTCTCTCTCTCTCTCTCTCTCTCTCTCTCTCTCTCTCTCTCTTTCCTCAACTTTACGTCTTATTGTTCCTCATATTCCCACATCTTCCTCTTATTAGCTGCCACAGTTTGCTCGCCGCACCTCGTAAATCGGTAGTTATCGCTGAGGTTTAAACTCATCCAATTACTTCATCAGTAGCCTGCCTGCGATGGAGCCAGGAGGAAGGAGGAGGAGGAGGAGGAGGAGGAGGAGGAGGAGGAGGAGGAGGAGGAGGAGGAGGAGGAGGTAACATTAACAACAACATCAACAGTCTCACATGTAGGAGGAGGAGGAGGAGGAGGAGGGAGGAGGAGGAGGAGGGAGGAGAGGAGGAGGAGGAGGAGGAGGAGGAGGAGGAGGAGGAGGAGGAGGAGGAGGAAGAGGAAGAGGAAGAGGAGAGAGGGAGGAGGAGGAGGTAGTAACAGTAACAACAACATCAACAGTCTCACAGGTATCCTCAATGGTCCATCTTCTCGCACACAACTGAGAGGAGAGAAAAAACGAAGCATTCTTTTTTTCATGGTAGGTTAGGCAGCAAAAAAAAACTATTATAAATGCAATATCGTGTGGACAAGGAACAAATTAACCAGAACTTAAACCTGTGAAGTAATAGTGTTAATAGAGGTAGTAAATTATTGTTTCGCTCGTGACTTTATCCCTTTAGATCAGCTTGAGGCGATTAAGTATGGAGTGTCTCATTGGCTGATGATATATTGTGTTGTGTTGAGAGAGAGAGAGAGAGAGAGAGAGAGAGAGAGAGAGAGAGAGAGAGAGAGAGAGAGAGAGAGAAGAGAGAGGAGAGAGAGAGAGAGAGAGAGAGAGAGAGAGAAAAAAAATAGTTAAAGAATTATCAACATTTCTTTGATCTCGATGTAGTATTTTTTTTGCTCATATACATTTTTACGACCACAACTTTATTTTCTTCTCAATTTTGCAGTTGTTTCATCAGGCTCAATATTTTTTTCTTTCATTCTATACATTATTCTTCCTAATTTTTGTGGTAGTAGACTCTCCTCACTATTTGCACTCATTAATCACTCACTATTTATTTAAAGTTTCAGTCTTGTCCATTTGAATCTGTATTTATTTTTGCTTGTTTTGCATACTTACGTTTACCTCATTATCACATCAACAGTGCCATCCCTCTCTTCCTCCTAACGGGCCAGGTGTCTCGGTGAGAGGGGGAAGGGAAAGTGGAGCAGGGAGGAAGGGGTAGCAGGGGGGCAGGGGAGCAGGGGAGAAGGTGGGAAGGCAGGGGAAGGGAAGGCGGAGCATGTGGGGAGGCAGGGGAAGGGGCAGGGGAGCAGGTGGCGAGGCAGGGGAGGCAGGGGAAAGGTGGGGAGGCAGGGGAAAGGTGGGGAGGCAGGGGAGCAGGGAGGCAGGGGAGCATAATCGGGAAAGACAGACACAAGGAGTCGCTGTTGGTCGGCCAAGTTCGGCGTCTGGCGGGGAACGTTCGAGTCAGCAGCTGCCAAAAGCATCTTCGTCTCCTTCAGGTTATTATGGAAGGCAGAGCGCGTGGCTGACGTGGCCCCCGTTTGTCAAGGCAAGATTAGGCTAACGAATGGCGTATTATGGCAAATTTATACCCTGATAAAACGAGAGAGGATGAGGAGGCGAGGGATTCCTTTGGCAAAAACTCTGGTGATCCATCCGTCTGGTAAATTTTCGGAAGTTTGGCGAGAGTTGATGCGGTAAAGTCCTCGGTGTTATATATACACCCTCTTGTATAGCGCCTGATGCAGCCCAGATTGTGATCACCGACGAATTACGTGTGACGAGAAACGTTAGAAGAAAGAGACTAATCACCCTTCCTCCTCCTCCTCCTCCTCCTCCTCCTCCTCCTCCTCCTCCTCCTCCTCCTCCTCCTCCTCACGGTATCTCAACGTCGAATGAGACTTCTTTATTAGCCTCATTAAAGCGGACGGGACACAACGCCTCGCCTTGTGCTACGCCCCCTCAGTCGCCCCCTTAACCATCTCCTGGTCTCTTTACTGCCTAGTATTTTCTCCCACAATCATGGGATCTACTTAGGTTTTACATATACCTTAGAGAGAGAGAGAGAGAGAGAGAGAGAGAGAGAGAGAGAGAGAGAGAGAGAGAGAGAGAGAGAGAGAGAGAGAGAGAGAGAGAGAGAGAGAGAGAGAGAGAGAGAGAGAGAGAGAGAGAGAGAGAGAGAGAGAGAGAGAGGTCCATTGTATGCTTTGCTCGTATTTTCATCCTTGACGCGTTCATCTTAAGCGCTGATCAAAGTTTCTTTTTGACTTGCATATATTTAGGTGGCATTTATGAGACAGGGACTTGACTCACCTCTCCTGCCTGACTCTTCCGCCTCTTTTTTCCCTCCCCTTTACATCCTACTTTACTTTTTGCCTCCTCTACTACTCTCTTTTTAACCATATTTCTTCTTTTTCCCATATCTTCCTTATATTTTGCACCTTTGCATTTCCGTTTTCCCGTCTTTATTCTTACTTGTCCGTCTCTTTAAGGTCCAGGAAACTAGGGAAGGAGGCTGAGAGGGGAAATAAGACTAGGAGAAAACGAATCAGTTATTTAAGGAGGATGTAATTGTTAGAAGAGTCCCAATGTGTTAGATATAGATATAGATATAGATAGAAATAGATAGAATTCCTCGATAATTCCATTGCCTCAACTATTCTTTGTCAGCATGTGTTTGTCTTTGTGCTGCCAGTCAACCAAAAAGTCAACAAAGCTTCGTAATAGATGCTAACTAACATAACTAAAACAGTACCGTTAAAATACAAAGAGAAAACACAAACGCACCGTAACAAGACCATTCATTAATCCTGAAACACCTTTGTCCAACATCAATTTCTGTTCAAAATTTTCCTTGTTCCAGTTAAAAATTTCACGTAAACACAAGCAGAAAAAATAACCGAAACCATTTAGTGAAGATCCTCAGCGCACAGCCTTTGCATTATTCACACTGTTCGGCAAATTTCACGTACAACACAAGATAAATCTGGCACACCACCTCAGCATGGAGCCCATTCACGAAAGCGCACCAGCCACAGCATGCATCTCAGGCGCACAGCCATGCATCTCGGCGCACAGCTATGCATCTCAGCGCACAGCTATGCATCTCAGCGCACAGCTATGCATCTCAGCGCACAGCCATGCATCTCGGCGCACAGCCTATGCATCTCGGCGCACAGCCATGCATCTCGGCACAACACGCCTCTAGTTAATGCAACACAGCGGCGAGGCGTCATTAGTCTCCCTGTCGCTGCCGCCGCTAAGTAATCGCTTTCACTTACTTCTCTGCAATAGTCCTTTTTTTAATATTTGAGTGGTGGAAAACGTAAATATATTGGATGCGTTTTCCTTCTTTTCTTTCTCTTTACTCCTCCTCCTCCTCCTCCTCCTCCTCCTCCTCCTCCTCCTCCCCTCCTCCTCCTCCTCCTCCTCCTCCTCCTCCTCCTCCTCCTCTACGTCTTCTTTATCACACACATACTATCCCATTGTAGTCATTGTAGTATTTAATGCATGTTTATGTGTGTAAGATAATCTTCAGATAATCTTTTCCCTGAATAAATCGCTTAGAAGGGCACACTTTCCCTCCTTGTGAAGCGAGTTTGTGAAAATGGTGATAATGATAATAATACAAATTTTACTGATTACGTATTTTATCATTATCATTATCATTGGTATCATTATTATCATTACTAATATTATCATCTTGTTTTTAATATCAAGATACAAACTTATTTTGATTATGATTATGAAATTTGCTTACAATTATAAAAAAAAATCTATCATTTACGAGTATTTTAATTTTCAGTTTTACTCAATGATTTACTTTTTACTTCTCTCTCTCTCTCTCTCTCTCTCTCTCTCTCTCTCTCTCTCTCTCTCTCTCTCTCTCTCTCTCTCTCTCTCTCTCTCTCTCTCTCTCTCTCTCTCTCTCTCTCTCTCTCTCTCTCTCTCTCTCTCTCTCTCTCTCTCTCTCTCTCTCTCTCTCTCACCCTGCCTCCTCCCCTACGGAAACTCTACCCTAATGGTGGCAAGGAGGAGTTAACTTGGTTGGAAGAGACCGCAGCAAGTGAGAGACTGTTGTCACCGCTCAGCCACTGGAACGACCCTCCTCCCTCTCCTCCTCCTCCTCCTCCTCCCTCCTCCTCCTCCTCCTCCTCCTCCTCCTCCTCCTCCTCCTCCATCCTCTTCGTTTACCTCTACACTTACCCATCTTTTTTATTCTTGTTTATATTTTTGGTTCAGTAACTTGACATTTGGCTGCTTGTTCGGTTGTTTTGTGTATGTTCCCCCCCTCTCTCTCTCTCTCTCTCTCTCTCTCGTCTCTCTCTCTCTCTTCTCTCTCTCTCTCTCTCTCTCTCTCTCTCTCTCTCTCTCTCATCTCTCTCCTCTCTCTCTCTTTTCTCTTCTCTTCTCTCTCTCTCTCTCTCTCTCTCTCTCAACAGCTGCTTCTTCGCCTTCTTGCCCGCTAAATGTATCAAATGTACTGATTTAGCTGTCCTTTCCTTACCCGACCCTTCACGCCTCTCTCCTTGCTGCGTCACCCTCTCTCTTCTCTCTCTCTCTCTCTCTCTCTCTCTCTTCCCCTCTCTCTCTCCTCATCTCTCTCTCCTCTCTCTCTCTCTCTCCCCTGAAAACAACATCATCAGGTTTTTTTACCCACATTGCCACTCTAAATCAAGTGGCTCTCTTTCCCTTTACTCATATAATTCATTCATTCATTCTCTCGCCTTAGCATGCCTACACAAGATGGGATGGTGGGGAGGAGCCTTAGCCTGTTCTATCATTATATATACTTAAGAGATGCTGTTGCTCTGAGATTTAGTACTGTATGTACAACCTATACCCTTCTTTTCCTACTCTTTCATGGCTCTACTTACACCTCTCCGTATTCCCTTCTCCATAGGTTTCCGTCTTTTCTTCTTCTTGTTCTTCTTCTTCTTCTTCTTCTTCTTCTTCTTGTTCTTCTTCCTCTTCTTGTTCTTGTTCCTCTTCTTGTTCTTCTTCCTTCTTGTCTTCTTCCTCTTTTGTTCTTCGTTCTGTCTTCTTCTCTCTTGCTTCTCCTTCGTTCTTCTTTCTTCTTCTTCTTCCTCTTTGTTCTTCTCTTTTTGCTCTTCCTTTCTGTTCTTCTCCTCTTTCTTCTTCCTCTTGCTTCTTCTTTTTGTTCTTCTTCCTCTCTGTTCCTTCCCTTTTCTTCTCTTCTTTCGTCGTCCTTTGTCCTTCATAGTTTCAAGCGTTCCTATATTTTTTGTCGATCTTTTTTTGCGCTGCTGCTTCTCGTTTTTCTTTGGTCCTCCATTCCTCCCTTTATCTCGTCTTCACGCGTCCTCCCCTCGCATCAGTCACTCATCAGCGGAACAGTAAGACGAGCTGACCAAGAGGGATTACAGTCAGCAGGTGGCGGCGGTGGCGGTGGTGGTGGTGGTGCCGGTGGTGGTGGTGGCGGGGTGGGAGGGAAGGGGTGTAGCGTTGCAAACAGACTACGAGAAAAAAACACTCACTAAAGTAGAGACGTGTAGACGGAACTTTAGATATAGGAATTTGAAGAGAGAAAGAGGCAGATAGATAGATTGACAGATAGACAGACATAGATATCTAGACACACACAGACAGAACAATGATAAACAAACAATCAGACAGACCTTAAGCTATAGGCATATGCATAGAGAAAGAGGCAGAGAGGTAGATTGACAGATAGACAGACATAGATATCTAGACACACACAGACAGAACAATGATAAACAAACAATCAGACAGACCTTAAGCTATAGGCATATGCATAGAGAAAGAGGCAGAGAGGTAGATTGACAGATAGACAGACATAGATATCTAGACACACACAGACGAAGTACACAGACAGAACAATGATAACCAAACAATCAGAAGGGCAAAACAGACAGGGCGTCACTTGGTTCTGTGGGCGTTACCTGGGGCGGTGTGCGATCGCCTCTGCGCGGCTACCTCTGTCTGCCTGTGTTTACCTGGTAATTAGGCGGCTGTAGGTGTTGTTCGGACCGAGTCATTAGGCGCCGGTCACCCCTTTGTGGAGGCTCCGGCGATCCCTCTATTCACGCCGAGTTTGCTGAGGCCGCCGCAGCTTGGGAACGAAGAGACCTGACTGGGTGTAGAGGGAGAGAGGGAAAAGGTTGAGAAAACGGGATTGAAAAGGGAGAGAGGAGGACGAGAGAGACAAGAGAGGGAGGAAGATATAGAGAAAGGGGTTGTAAGGAAGGTAATTAATAGGATGATAGTAACACAGGGGAATAAGGAGACATGTTAGAGTGGAAAGGAAGATTCAGAAGTCGTATAGTTAATGAAATAGTTGTGAGGAATTGATTAATGATGTACATATTTAGGGAAAGGGAAAAATAGAGACTAAATATTGAAAGAGATGCTCAGGTTAAGTGAAATTTAATACAGAAACGATAAGAATCAGTTAAAATAATGGGGAAGTAAATACGAGGGTGGTTTGTCGTCTAAGAGAATACCGGAAACCGAGAACATGGAATGGGAATATAAAAGATCAAGGAATTTGTAAAGTATTAGGAATATACTATACTAAAATCACCCATAAGAACCGTGAGCGATATCTTCTCTTCGTCATAAAATACTAAACATAAATATATAGTAAAAAATAAATAACAAATGACTAGAAATATAATAAATAAATAAAAAATGACTAGAAATATAATAAGTAAATAAAAAATGACTAGAAATATAATTAATAAATAAAAAATGACTAGAAATATAATAAATAAATAAAAAATGACTAGAAATATAATAGATAAATAAAAAATGACTAGAAATATAATAGATAAATAAAAAATGACTAGAAATGTAATAAATAAATAAAAAATGACTAGAAATATAATAAATAAATAAAAAATGACTAGAAATATAATAAATAGATAACAAATTACTAGAAATATAATAAATAAATAACAAATGACTAGAAATATAATAAATAAATTAAAATAAACCTATGAAAATCCATATCATTCCAAAACCAAATCTAAATAAAATCGACGAAACATTATAAAACCAAAATGACGCACCCTAATTCATTAACGCGAACACATGACTCTTTCCTTTTCCCATCACTCCTCCTCTTGAGCGAAATCTAGTGGCATTACATTTTTTTCTATTCCTTTTCACACACCTTTTCTTTCTCATGGACGCTAATTAATGCTCACCTGTCTCGAGGCGCACCAGGTCACCTAATTCTTCAAGTGGTTTTCTCTCACTAACCTAAAGGCAAATGACTTCCTCCTATTGTATTGAAAACCTCTTGTTCCTTCCTCCCTTCCTGTACTGCTCATCTCCTTTATCATCATCACCATCAGCCGCAATACAATGCGTGACCTGAATGATCCTGAACTTGACGTGCATACATCTCATATATATTTATGGATATTCCCATTGGTATTATTAGGGTACGTAGGTTGAAATAGGGTTAAGCATTAAAGTACTCAGAAAACTGACTCCAGATTCGAGTTCAGCATGACTGGAAGCCGCTATGGACCAATTTTCATAAGAATCTGAGATGCGAAAATTTTCCTCAAAATCTGCAGGGGTACCCCTTGCATTTTTTTGAAATTTTGATGAAAAATCGGATTTTCTTCATAACTCAAAAACTATGAGGCGCATCTAAATATTTAAAATACTAAAGATTAAGCAGGCAAAGACCGATCTTTTAAGCTATAGGAAAATTATTTAGGAATGTTATGTAAGGAAGAAAATTGCACTTCTGGTTTTTTTCTTCACAAAACATCAATTTTCTCAAAAAAAGTATAAAAGTTAATGGAATACAGAATTAAATGATTGATCATTCAATCTGCAAATAAATGAATATGTTCCAGAAGTGTTATTGTTTTTGACGAATGGTTTGGATTTTTTTTCTTTTTTTTCAGATATCATTATTTGAATTTTTCTTTATCTTCCTTAAAAATCATCAGTACCCTCCCCCCCGATGTGGCCGTCCCCCCACTGTCCCTCCACCCCCTCTTCCTCCTCCTCCTCCCCACCTCCACCCCCTCTTCCTCCTCCTCCTCCCCACCTCCACCCCCTCTTCCTCCTCCTCTTCCCCACCTCCACCCCCTCTTCCTCCTCCTCCCCACCTCCACCCCTCTTCCTCCTCCTCCGCCACCCCCTATTTCTACTTCTTCACCCTTCATTACCACTCTGCTTCATCACCGCCACCGCCACTACTATTACCATCTGTGTTCAGCCTTGGCACACACACGCAGATGGTCGCCGGTGCGCAGACGCCGCCCCGTTAAGTGAAAACCATTAGGCTGAGAAGAAAAAAAAGAGGAATAAACACACACACACACACACACACAGAAGGGTTGTTGATTTCGCTGGTGTGTGTATATGTGTGTGTGTGTGTGTGTGTGTGTGTGTGTGTGTGTGTGTGTTGTGTGTGTGTGTGTTGTTGATGTAAGTAGCCAGATTAGGTGGTGATGGCTTGTCGATGTGATGGTAACAAAGGAGATGTTAACACTTATATGTATTTAGTTGTAACGTGTTGAGAGACGACTGACGGAGATGCTTTCTGTGACTACTACTACTACTACTACTACTACTACTACTACTACTACTACTACTACTACTACTACTACTACTACTACTACTACTACTACTACTACTACTACTACTACTACTACTACTACTACTACTACTACTACTACTACTGCTACTTTTACTATTACTACTACTTTAACTACCACCACGTGTTGCTGCTGCTATGAAAATAATGCGACTGATGATGATTAGAAGTACAACTATAACAATAAGAGGCAAATACAAATACTTTTCATTTTACTATTGCTACAATCATTACTAAAACTACTACTTTTACTATTATTACCATCGCCACCAACCACCAAAGCCAACAACAACAACAACACAACAACACAACAATAACATAAACAATGAGAAGATGAACACATAAACAAATAAATATTAATAAGCAATAAACAACAATTACAGCCATTAATAAGCAACACCAATAATCACAATACTTAACAGACACCACCACCACTACTACACCACCACCACCACCACCACCACCACCACCCCCACCCCCACCACCCCCACCACCACCACTCACACTAACATAACAATTAGCTAACAGAAAAAAGACGCAACATGACATAACACGACTCGCCTTCAGGGTTTGTTTACATGTGAAGGTGACCGTCTGACCATGTGGCATCCTCCCTTTCCTTTCTTCATCACACCCTCTCAATCCTTTCCTTCCTCCCTTTGGTTCCTCCCTTTGGTTCCTCCCTTTGGTTCCTCCCTTTGGTTCCTCTTACTCCCTCTCCTCCTCTCCTCCTCTCCCCTTTCCTCTCCTTCCTCACACTCTTCCCAATCCTTCTTTCCTTCCTCCCTCTAGTTCCTCCCTTTGGTTCCTCTTACTAGTTCCTCTTACTAGTTCCTCTTACTAGTTCCTCTCTCTCTCTCTCTCTCTCTCTCTCTCTCTCTCTCTCTCTCTCTCCCCTCTCTCTCCTCTCTCTCTCTCTCTCTCTCTCCTCTCCTCTCCTCTCCTCTCCTCTCCTCTCTCCTCTCCTCTCCTCTCCTCTCCTCTCCTCTCCTCTCTCTCTCTCTCTCTCTCCCCTCTCCTCTCTCTCTCTCTCTCTCTCTCTCTCTCTCTCTCTCTCTCTCTCTCTCTCTCTCTCTCTCTCTCTCCTCTCTCTCTCTCTCTCTCTCTCTCCTCTCTCTCTCTCTCTCTCTTAACCACCAATTACTCCGTAGACCAACACCACGTGGTTCAAATTATCTCCCAACGACCAGCGCCGATTTGTGAGCGCGTCGACGGTGTAGAGAGAGAGAGGGGAGAAGGGAGGAGAGAAAGGGGAGTAAGCGGGCAAGAAAGTGGTAAACAAGAGGGAAGAGGCAAGGGGAAGGGGGGGTAAGGATGGGCAGACGAGGGGAAGGAAGGGACATAATTGTAGGAAAGGATTTAACAATTGATGGAGATGTTACTGTAATCTTATAGCAGTGGTAATTGTGGTAGTTGTTTTTGTTGTTGTTGTTGTTGTTGTCTAGGGTAGTAGTAATAGTAGTGATAAAAATATAGAAATTGAAATATGACTCGGTTTTTACACTATAGGCAGTTGTTCTTTTAACGTTGTTTTTATTTGATATGAT
>JACEEZ010010205.1:85000-102500 GCA_016584305.1 Chionoecetes opilio | reverse complement strand
AGAGGAAAAAAGTGACCTTGGAAATTATGTAATCAAGTATTTTCTTTGTTTTCTTGTTTTTGTTCAATTTTTATCAACTTATTATTTTTTTCATCTTATTTTGTTCATTCGTGTCCTTATTTTTCTTCTTTTTTTCCTTATTTTACTTCATATTATCCTTATTTTTCTTCTTTTTTTCCTTATTTTACTTCATATTATCCTTATTTTTCTTTTCTTATCCCTTATTTTACTTCATATTATCCTTATTTTTCTTTTTTTTTCCCTTATTTTACTTCATATTATCCTTATTTTTCTTTTCTTTTCCCTTATTTTACTTCATATTATCCTTATTTTTCTTTTCTTTTCCCTTATTTTACTTCATATTATCCTTATTTTTCTTTTTTTTTCCCTTATTTTACTTCATATTATCCTTATTTTTCTTCTTTTTTTCCTTATTTTACTTCATATTATCCTTATTTTTCTTTTCTTATCCCTTATTTTACTTCATATTATCCTTATTTTTCTTTTCTTTTCCCTTATTTTACTTCATATTATCCTTATTTTTCTTTTCTTTTCCCTTATTTTACTTCTTCTTATCCTTATTTTTCTTTTTTTTTCCCTTATTTTACGTCATATTATCCTTATTTTTCTTTTCTTTTCCCTTATTTTACGTCATATTATCCTTATTTTTCTTTTCTTTTCCCTTATTTTACTTCATATTATCCTTATTTTTCTTTTCTTTTCCCTTATTTTACGTCATATTATCCTTATTTTTCTTTTCTTTTCCCTTATTTTACTTCATATTATCCTTATTTTTCTTTTCTTTTCCCTTATTTTACTTCATATTATCCTTATTTTTCTTTTCTTATCCCTTATTTTACTTTATATTATCCTTATTTTTCTTCTTTTTTCCCTTATTTTACTTCATATTATCCTTATTTTTCTTTTCTTTTCCCTTATTTTACTTCATATTATCCTTATTTTTCTTTTCTTTCCTTATTTTACTTCATATTATCCTTATTTTTACGTTGTACTCTTCTTTATTTTAAGCAAGCAAGTTAAACAATACAATGAAACATCCCAACCAGAATCAGAAAGTCCTTACTGTATTTTTAATTAATACATAATTTTATAATACTCATCAGTAACATTGAGTGATTATTGAATTTATGGATGAGGTGCATGATACAGGATATGTGGTTATGAGGTAAGATGGATGAGTGGATGAAACTAGTGGTTTTGGTAGTAATATGGAGAGGAACAGGAAGCTAAGAGGAAAGGTAGTGGAGGATTAGTTAGTGGAACAGGTGGAGAGGAAAGAGGTAACATATGTGGTTGCGTATATATGTGAAGAATGAGAACTTAAAATCGTGAAGTGTATCAATAAAAGAGAAGGAGATACACACGTGAAGTAGATTGATAGACACTTTAACGGAGAGCAAGAGTGACAGTGATGGACAGGAAGACAGGCAGAGAAACAGACAGACCGACAGATAAGATCGACAGACCGAGAAACAAAAGCGAAGTTACGCAAACAAATAGCTGATAGCGAAGCAAACATTCTCTCTCTCTCTCTCTCTCTCTCTCTCTCTCTCTCTCTCTATCTCTCCTCTCTCTCTCTCTCTCTCTCTCTCTCTCTCTGTCTCCTCTCTCTCTCTCTTCTCTCTCCTCTCTCTCTCTCTCTCTCTCTCTCTCTCTCTCTCTCTCTCTCTCTCTCTCCTCTCTCTCTCTCTCTCTCTCTCTCTCTCTCTCTCTCTCTCTCTCTACTTTATTGTTGAATTCTTATAGGTTTTACAGTCAGGAGATTCAGCTGGACTACTGAAAACTATCTTTGACTTTACAGGAATGTGTAGATTATTCCTAGCTTAACATACATCCATGGGTTACTATTCTAATTGTATATTCCTCTATTCCATCTCTACTCTATTCATTCTCCTCTCTCTCCTCTCTCTCTCTCTCTCTCTCTCTCTCTCTCTCTCTCTCTCATCTCTCCTCCTCTCTCTCTCTCTCTCTCCTCTCTCTCTTCTCTCTCTCTTCTCTCTCATCTCTCTCTATCTCTCTCTCTCTCTCTCTCTCTCATCTCTCTCTCTCTCTCTCTCTCTCTCTCTCTCTCTCTCTCTCTCTCTCTCTCTCTCTCTTCTCTACCACACTTCCCTTCAGCAACAAAAATAACAGTAGTCAGCAACAGCCACCACCACCACCATCACCACCACAATCACCACCATCGACACCACCACCACCATCACCATCGTCGCCGCCGCCGCCAAAACAACAACACTGCCATCGACGGGCAACAACATAACAATAAAAACAAACACAGTAGGGCGCGCCATTCACCCCCCCCCTCTCTCTCTCTCTCTCTCTCTCTCTCTCTCTCTCTTCTCTCTCTCTCTGTGCCCTTCTCTCTCTTTCCTTCTCTCTTCCTACCCTTTTCTCTCAACCCTTCTCTCTCTCTCTCTCTCTCTCTCTCTCTCATCTCTCTCTCTCTCCTCTCTCTCTCTCTCTCTCTTCTCTCTCTCTCTCCTCTCCTCTCCCTCTCTCCTCTCTCTCTCTCTCTCTCTCTCTCTCTCTCTCCTCTTTCTCTCTCTTCCTCCTCTCTCTCTCTCTCTCTCTCTCTCTCCTCTCTCTCCTCTCTCTCTCTCTCTTGCTCCCGTAACACAACATTTTCCAGACGCCATCGTGATTTTTTGACTGAAAACCGTCTCGTTTGTCTCCTCATCAAAATTCCAGAAATGGCGATTTGCGGCGAAAAACTAATTAACTCTTCGTATCTTAATGTTGAGATCCGAATTAATGAGGTGTAATTGAATCTGATTGCTTATTAGTGCGTGGCTGTGTCTATGGTTCTGTAACTCCTCTCCCCGCCCTGTCTCTCCCTCTCTCTCTCTCTCCCTATCTCTCTATCTTGCCTCTCTTCCTTTTCCGCACCTCCCTCCCTCCCTCCCTCCCTCCCTCCCTCCCTCCCTCCCTCCCTCCCTCCTGACTCAAAAATCTTTCAATGTTATGTTCAAAGTTTCCCCCAACACTCTATTCTTTTCCTTTCTTTCCTTTTATTTTTTTCCGCATTTCATACCACATGAGTTTCACACCACGATTTATCTGGTTTTTTTTTTAATCAGTGGTCCTCCTGTCAACTTTTCCTTATTTCTTTCATCCCAAAGTTTCCCCCCAACACTCTATTCTTTTCCTTACTTTCCTTTTATTTTTTTCCGCATTTCATACCACGATTTATCTTTTTTTTTTAATCAGTGGTCTTCTTGTCAACTTTTTCTGTCTTTCTCTCATCCTTCCCTCTTTATCCTTCACCTACTTCTCTCCCTCTCTTCCTTCTTGCACTCTGCCTTTCTCACCCGTCCTCCTATCCCTTGTCTCCTTTACTCCACCTATGATAATATGCCTCTCTGATTTATCAATGGTAGCTGGAAAGTAAAGCTAAAAAATGTATATTTTACCACCATCCACTTAACCTTGTCCTAACCTAGCTTAGGGCCTGTTCACACGAGGCGTTTTCAACCGCGCGGTAGCAAACGCGCGGTAGCAAAGTCAATGGTAGCCTATGGGATCGTTCACACGTAACCGCGGCGGTTTGTCAACCGCGGCGTTACCGCTTAAACCTCGCAAACGCGCGGTTCGAGATACATTAATCACAAAGATAGCGGCAGCCACTGCGTCATTGGCTGCAACTTACCAATGAGGAGAGAGAATGTGCGTTACCATGGCAACCCCTGGGATACTCCACGTTCAGTTCTCGCTTTCTCTCTCTCTCTTTCTTGCTCTCTCTATCTCTCGCTTTCACTCTCACTCTTTCTCTCACTCACTCACTCACATACTCTCTCTAGCTCTCTCTCTCTCTCTCTCTCTCTCTCTTCTCCTCCTCTCTCTCCCCTTTCCCCCTTCTCTCTCTTCTCTCTCCTCTCTCCTCTCTCTCTCTCTCTCCCCTCTCTCCTCCTCTTCTCTCTTTTTAAAAAATATTTTACACACACACAAACGCCGCGGTGGCCGCCGCGGTTGAAAACGCTTCGTGTGAACAGGCCAAAGTTAATCTGACTATTGAGCTTTATCCTAACCAGTCCACCTACCTATCCCTACCCTCTACCCATCATCCTCTGCCCTGTACCCAGAAAAACCCGACAGAAAGGAGAGGAGAGGAGAGGAGGAGGAGGGAGGAGGAGGAGGAGGAAGGAGGAGAGGAGGAGGAGGAGGAGAGGAGGAGGAGGGGGAGGAGGAGGAGGAGGAGGGAAGAGTAAGGCACGGTGTCCGGCTGGTATAACATATAGACTTATACCTTTTTTATTTGTTCTATGTGTGTGTGTGTGTGTGTGTGTGTGTGTGTGTGTGTGTGTGTGTGTGTGTGTGTGTGTGTGTGTGCGTGCGTGTGTGTTGGTCAAGGGGTCTGATTCCTTCCGTTCATTCTTTACTTCTTGTCTTCAATGTATTTTACTTTACATGTTATTTTTCTATTGCAAGTTATTTATACATCTAATATTTGTTCATGTGTCTCTGAATCCTCATTATTCATTTCTTTTACTCGAGTGTTTAATTTTAATGTGTTTTTTGTATTGCTATATGAATGCGTAGTAAATGTATGAGTCAAAAAACCATTCGAAAGTATATATTAAGAGAAGAAAATAATTGGGAAAAAGTAGTGACCATGTTTAAAGAGAAAGGAGAGAAAGGTAGAGGAGGAGAAGAAGAGGAAAAATATAAAGAGTTCTATAGTAAAAAAGAAAATCACTGCACAAATTAGTACAAAACATGGAAAATAATGAGAAAATTGAACAAAGAATAAAAAAGTACAGACTAGACGATAGACATGACACACACAAAAAACCCATTAAAAATATAAAATCTAAAAAAAAAACTTGGACGTGCAAAAATATAAAATCTCAAAAAAAAACTTGGACGTGCAGAAATATAAAATCTAAAAAAAAAACTTGGACGTGCAGAAATATAAAATCTCAAAAAAAAACTTGGACGTGCAGAAATATAAAATATATAAAAAAAACTTGGACGTGCAAAAATATAAAATCTCAAAAAATTTTGGACGTGCAAAAATATAAAATATAAAAAAAAAACTTGGACGTGCAAAAATATAAAATCTAAAAAAAAAACTTAGACGTGCAAAAATATAAAATATAAAAATAAAACTTGGACGTGCAAAAATATAAAATCTCAAAAAAAAACTTGGACGTGCAAAAATATAAAATCTAAAAAAAAAACTTGGACGTGCAAAAATATATAAAAAAAAAAAAAACTTGGACGTGCAAAAATATAAAATCTCAAAAAAAAACTTGGACGTGCAAAAATATAAAATCTAAAAAAAAACTTGGACGTGTAAAAATATAAAATATAAAAAAAAAACTTGGACGTGCAAAAATATAAAATCTAAAAAAAAACTTGGACGTGCAAAAATATAAAATCTAAAAAAAAACTTGGACGTGCAAAAATATAAAATCTAAAAAAAAAACTTGGACGTACAAAAATATAAAATCTAAAAAAACAACTTAGACGTGCAAAAATATAAAATCTAAAAAAAAAACTTGGACGTGCCAGGAGAGGAGAAGGAAGAAGAAAAATAGTCCATAAGAAAAAATAATAAATTGGTAGAAATGAAAATAAAAATGTCATGAGAGAAATAGAGTAAAATCAAAACAATAAAAAGTTGAAATAGTGAAAAGGAAGGTAAAAAAAATGGAACAGAGTAGCTAGAGGACGAGGTGAAGGAATGGGAGGAAGACGAAGAAAAGGAGGAGGAGGAGGAGAGAGGAGGAGGAGGAGGAGGAAGGAGGAGGAGGAGGTAAGGAGGAGGAGAGGAGGAGGAGGAGGAGGAGGAGGAGGAGGAGGAGGAGGAGGGTCATTAGTGAATCATTAAGTGCGAGACAAAGGAGACACGAGGTCAACATTTCTCAACAAATAAACGCCTTTCAGAGGGTAACAATGGAGATTAAATTGCGTTTGTTTGCTTGTCTGTCACAGGGAGAGACCGCCTCTTTGTTACCCCTGAGCCACGCATGACGCAAAGGATCTCCCTCCTCCTCCATCCTCGCATCCTCCTCCTCCTCCTCCTCCTCCTCCTCCCTCCTCCTCCTCCTCCTCCTCCCCCCCCTTCTCCGTATTATCCCTTCTCCCCATTTTTTCCTCAACTCTTTTCCTTCGCCTTGTCTCTGCCTGCTGAAAGGAAATTCAGATGTCTAATGAGTTAAGTCACAGTTGAAAGAAGAGAAGGAATGGATAAGGAAGAGTAGCTGGGAAGGAGGGTGAGAGGGAGGGAGGAATAGAAGGATAGGAAGAGGGGAAGGAAGGAAGGAAGGAAGGAAGGAGAAAGAGAAAAAAAGCTAAGAATGGGAGATAGGTTGAGAAGATCTATATTGAAAAAAGAAGGAAAGAAAACAAATAGAGAGAGAGATAGCAGTAGTAGTGGTGGTGGTAGTAGTAGTAGTAGTAGTAGTAGTAGTAGTAGTAGTAGTAGTAGTAGTAGTAGTAGTAGTAGTAGTAGTAAAAAAAAAAAAAAAAAAAAGTAGTAGTAGTAGTAGTAGTAGTAGTAGTAGTAGTAGTAGTAGTAGTAGTAGTGTAGCAGTAGTAGTAGTAGTAGTAGTAGTAGTAGTAGTAGTAGTAGTAGTAGTAGTAGTAGTAGTAGTAGTAGTAATAGTACGTATAAGGGTTTCTGAGGCACTAGGGAAGAGAGGGAGGGAAGAGGAAAGGAGAGAAAAAGGTTAGCCATTAAGACAGCCTCGCACCATCAACAACTGGTTAGCTGAAAACCAAAAGTACATATACCCTTTTTAGCGGCGACCAGCCTAAACAGGAGAACACCAATGAATGAAACGGAGAATGATGTATCTGTATATATTTTTACGTAAAAGAAGACAAGTAAATAATATGATCAAGGTTGCATTGAGGTTAAATATCTGAAAATGTTAAATATAGCAATGAGAGAATTTTTTTTCTCCGAACTATAAGCAAGTTCTTCGAAACCTATATCTAGAAACTGTAAAAATACTTATTATTAGAACTTAGCCCCCCCCCTCTCTCTCTCTCTCTCTCTCTCTCTCTCTCTCTCTCTCTCTCTCTCTCTCTCTCTCTCTCTCTCTCTCTCTCTCTCTCTCTCTCTCTCTCTCTCTCTCTCTCTCTCACCACTTTTATGGAGTTGGTTTTATTGAATCTTTTACTGCTGGGAGGCTGTTGTGTCTTCCCTTACTCACTTCCATACCAATGACTCTTTTTTTCTGACTTCTCTATTAACTGAAGTCAAGGCCTGATGAACTTCCTCTTAAATTCTCCCTTTGCTCTTCCCTTATTCCTCCTCCTCTCTCTCCTACCTCTCAAGCTATCCTTCCTCCTCTAACTACTACTCCTCTTCCTCTTCCTCTTCCTCCTCCTCCTCCTCCTCCTCCTCCTCCTCCTCCTCCTCCTCCTCCTCCTCCTCTTCCTCCTCCTCCTCCTCCTCAGCAGGCCCTTAGAATCACACTAATAGAGACTGACTTTTATTGTGGGCGAGACAAACAGGCGAAGGCGAGGCTTTGTGGTCGATGGGGCGCAGTTTGAGGCCCCGAAAACCCTGCCTAATGGTGGCGATAATGTGTCTGAAGGGGCTGATGGTGGTGGTGGAGGTGGAGGTGGAGGTGGTGGTGGTGGTGGGTGAGGTGGTGGTGGTGGTGGTGTGGTGGGTGGTGGTGTGGTGGTGGGTGGTGGTGGGGGGGGGGGATGGAATGGGTTGTTACGAAGGAAATGGTAATGATCGTATAAAGTGGCATGATGGTGTGAATAGGTCTCATCTTATCACGTAAGCTCGTATATACACACACACACACACACACACACACACACACACACACACACACACACACACACACACACACACACACACACACACACACACACACACACACACACACACACACACACACACACACACACACACACACACAGTCACACACACATACAGAGAGAGAGAGAGAGAGAGAGAGAGAGAGAGAGAGAGAGAGAGAGAGAGAGAGAGAGAGAGAGAGAGAGAGAGAGAGAGAGAGAGAGAGAGAGTTATCATCATTTTGCATCATTCAGTATAAAAAAAGTTGTATACGCGTGTGTGTAGACCATTGTGTATGCAGGCATGTACGTGCAGTGTGTGCGTTTACAAGCATACGTGTACATGCGTGCGTGTGCGTGCGTGTGTGCGTGCGTATCATAAATCACCACGCTCATGTTGATCCTTAAATTCCCTTAAATTAGCGCGCTGATCAGGGGAGTCGCCGCCATGCACGAGCGACCCTCAAAAAATATATATGCCATTTGTGGAGGTCGATTGGTAGTTAGGAGACAGAGTTATGAGCCCGGTGGTTAGCGCGTGATGGATGCCGATGATAATTTGTTAGTCCATGCACCAAGGAAACGCCGCCCTGCTGTGGTGGTGGGTGGTGGTGGTGGTGGTGGTGGACGACGACATATCCGATACAGGGACGATACAGGTACGATACGATACGATACAGGAACGATACAGGTACGATACGATACGATACAGGGACGATACAGGTTCGATACGATACAGGGACGATACAGGTACGATACGATACAGGGACGATACAGGTACGATACGATACTGGGACGATACAGGTACGATACGATACAGGGACGATACAGGTACGATACGATACAGGGACGATACAGGTACGATACGATGCGATACTGGGGCGATACAGGTACGATACGATACAGGGACGATACAGGTACGATACGATACTGGGCCGATACAGGTACGATACGATACGGGGACGATACAGGTACGATACGATGCGATACTGGGGCGATACAGGTACGATACGATACTGGGCCCATACAGGTACGATACGATACAGGGATGATACAGGTAAGTTACGATACGATACAGGGACGATAGAGGTACGATACTGGGACGATACAGTACAAGACGGGATGTTGTATGTGTATAATATATATATTGTTTCATGTTCCTGTCTTGTTGTGTGGAGAAGTGGTGGTGGTGGTGGTGGTGATGGTGGTGGTGGTGGTGGTGGTGGTGGTGGTAGTGGTGATGGTGGTGGTGGTGGTGGTGGTGGTGGTGGTGGTATGGTGTGGTGGTGGTGGTGGTGGTGGTGGTGGTGGTGGTGGTGGTGGTGGTGGTGGTGGTGGTGGTGGTGGTGGTGATGGTGGTGGTGGTGGTGGTGTTGATAGGACGAGTATACTGTCATTTCTGTGTCATATGTTTACTCTCTGCCTGTCATCTGTCACCCCTATATCTCAGGAATGATATATAATGACTGTGTTATTCGTGTGTCTATCCATGCATACCTCTTTAATTATTTATATGATGTTCCAATATTGAAGGATGGTGCGTGCAAGGCTGGGGGGGGGGAGGCAGGACGGCTATGGTAGTAATTGTATAGTGATAGTAATGGTATCTAGTAGTAGTAGTGGCAGTGGTAGTATTAAATGTAAATATAATGGTAGAGGTCGTAGTTGTTGTTGATATTGGGATAAAAAGAGGAGGAGGAGGAGGAAGAAGAGGAAGAGGAGGAGGAGGAGGAGGAGGAGGAGGAGGAGGAGGAGGAGGAAGAGGAGGAGGAGGAGGAAGTTAGGAGGATTTAGTACACACACAGCACGCAGGCACGCACAGGACCAGAGCACACCAGACACACAACATGCACACAGGACACAGCACACACACACAACACAACAACACACAACACACACACACACACACCACACACACACACACCAACACACAACACACACACACAACACACAAGGCAAATAGGTGGAATATGAGGAGGTGGAAGTGGAAGAGGAGGAGTAAGTAATAGGAGATGGCGAAGGTTTCCGGGACACCTGTTACCCTGTGTGTGCTGATGACAAGCTCAGAGGAACATAAATTGGCACAGCGCACCGTCATTATCGCGTTACTCTGGCACCATAAACCCGCACCATAAGGACCCGACGCCACATCCATCACCATCCACCTCCCGGGCATCGCTCACGCCCCCCCCCCCCCCTCGCCCCCTCGCCCCCCCCCCCCCCCTCCCCCCCCCCCCCATAGCTAAGGGGAGGCAGTGAAACAGTATTATAGCAGTGAAAGATGGGATGGGGTTCATGTCGTGATGGACAATATACAGTATAGATAAATAGAAAGGACTTTTTTTTTCTTAGGAAAGATTGTTTACTTTAGCGAAGGGAACGTAGTGTGTGTGTGTGGGTGTGTGTGTGTGTGTGGGTGTGGGTGTGGGTGTGTGTGTGTGTGTGTGTGTGTGTGTTGTGTGTGTGTGTGTGTGTGTGTGTGTTGAGCCGCCAACCTGCCTCCACTTACTCTCGCCGTAACTAAATCCCTAACTTTCAATTAATTCCCAAACTCCAGCATCCCCTCCTAGCTCTCCCTTAATCCCCTAACTCCGTGAGGCGTACAGGTAATGAACAGGTCGATTACTAGCCAGGTGAGTTTCGTCACATATCCGTCAGGTGTTGGGGCGATGGGTGGGGAGAGGAGGAGGAGGAGGAGGAGAGGGGAGAGGGGGGAGGATGAAGAGAGGAGTGTGGGCGGAAACGGAGGGTGAGGAGAAGGCTGGGAGAGGAGGAGAGGAGAGGAGGAGGAGGAGAGGTGGAGAGGAGGAAGAGGAGAAGGAGGAGAAGAGGGCTGGGAGAGGGGGAAAAGGGGAGGAGGAGGAGAGAGAGAGGCTGGGAAGGAGAAGGAGGAGGAGGAGGAGAGAGGCTGGGAGAGGAGGAAGAGGAGGAGGAGGAGAGAGAAAGAGGTGGGAGAGGAGGAAGAGGAGGAGGAGGAGAGAGAGAGGCTGGGAGAGGAGGAAGAGGAGGAGGAGGAGAGAGAGAGGCTGGGAGAGGAGGAGGGGAGGAGAGAGAGAGGCTGGGAGAGGAGGAGGAGGAGGAGTGGTGGGCTGGAAGGAGAGAAAGTTTGTGTACATGTTGCGATGGAATAGAGGAGGATGTGAGATTGGATCGAGGCGAGTGAGGGAGAGAAGGACGTATTGGAGGGTAGATGCAGGAGTGAGCAGGAAAATGAAATGAGAAATACGTAGTGATAGGGATGAAAGGAAGGATGTAAGACTGAAAGGGTGTCAAAGGTAGCAGAAGCAAAGTTGGCAATGAATGACATGGGGAAGGTGTTTGATGGAGATTGTTATGATGGAGGAATGGTGAAGTGTTGAGAGGAAACTATGAAAGGGAAAACAAGAGGTATTGGCTGGTGAGAGGAAATGTTTAGTTCTGTGTGCTACCCTTACACACAGGTACACTCTTAGAAAAAAAAGGGTAGGAAAAGGGTAGAAAAAGGGTATTTGTAGTGATGAAATACTGCTACCCTTTTTCTACCCTTACAAATATACCCATTCGGATCGACGCAAATATACCTTTTTCCAACCCTCTCGTCTAAAAAGGGTAGATAAAGGGTAGATAAAGGGTATAATCGGCAGCATCTACCCTCCAGCCTGGACATAGGGTTTAAAAAGGGTAGTGATGGTGCGATGTAACAATTCGACCCTTAATGTACCCCTTATTTCTGAGAGTGTACACTTTCATTCCTTTCCATCACTCACACAAACTGCTTCCTATCAACACTAACGTCTAGATTCCTAACTCGGCGGATCATTTGTATACATGACTTTGGAAACTGCTTATATTATCTATGGTTTTTATACCTTACATATAGCTACCCTGAGAAGACACTATCTCTTCATTTTAGTGTAATTGTTGCTAGCACAGTTTTGATTTAAACTATACGTATAATAGGTTGTAAAATTATCCCTTTTATGCGTGCTATGCCATTAGTCATTGAGCGCTGCACACTGGTTGTCGTATAAATATAGAAGCTGTCATATTAATAATTTTTCCACGACCAGAGGCTTGTATTTCATTATTTGGTCTAAAATTTATGCAATGCCTGCCTTTTTGTTTTCAATGATTAATTATTCAACTAATTCAATTCCATTAGAAAATATTTACATTTAACATTGTATAATCAGTGCAGCGGCAGTGGAGAGGGGGGGGGTGGCTATTAGGGGTCAACATGAGGGCCATGGCCATTCCCACCATTGCCTCCACATGCTGTTTTTACATGTCAGTAATTTACCATAAATACCCGAACCTGTTATCCTTCAGCCTATGGAACACTGGGCTTGAAATTTACGGGATCGACATGTGAAATTTGAATAGTTTCCCCTGCAAGAGTTATCATGTCATGTCAAAGGCTGCTGTATCTTCCTCAAAGGCTGCTGTATCTTCCTCAAAAGCTACTGTATCTTCCTCAAAGGCTGCTGTATCTTCCTCAAAGGCTGCTGTATCTTCCTCAAAGGCTGCTGTATCTTCCTCAAAGGCTGCTGTATCTTCCTCAAAGGCTGCTGTATCTTGCTCAAAGGCTGCTGTATCTTCCTCAAAGGCTACTGTATCTTCCTCAAAGGCTACTGTATCTTCCTCAAAGGCTGCTGTATCTTCCTCAAAGGCTGCTGTATCTTCCTCAAAGGCTACTGTATCTTCCTCAAAGACTGCTGTATCTTCCTCAAAGGCTGCTGTATCTTCCTCAAAGGCTGCTGTATCTTCCTCAAAGGCTACTGTATCTTCCTCAAAGGCTGCTGTATCTTCCTCAAAGGCTGCTGTATCTTCCTCAAAGGCTGCTGTATCTTCCTCAAAGGCTGCTGTATCTTCCTCAAAGGCTGCTGTATCTTCCTCAAAGGCTACTGTATCTTCCTCAAAGGCTGCTGTATCTTCCTCAAAGGCTGCTGTATCTTCCTCAAAGGCTGCTGTATCTTCCTCAAAGGCTGCTGTATCTTCCTCAAAGGCTGGCTGGTATCTTCCTCAAAGGCTGCTGTATCTTCCTCAAAGGCTGCTGTATCTTCCTCAAAGGCTGCTGTATCTTCCTCAAAGGCTGCTGTATCTTCCTCAAAGGCTGCTGTATCTTCCACAAAGGCTGCTGTATCTTCCTCAGCATTGTAGTAATGTCCATAAAGCATCAAGAAACTTTTACAACGCTGTGGCATCTTTCGGAGGAGCATCAATTTTAACCTCTTGAGACCCATAACGTAATTTATATTGTAATTTGGGTACCATAAGACGATTTTTAGTGAATATAAGCAATATTTTATAGATATGACCTGTTTAGTATCCTTGTCCACTAACTAATTTGGTATATTCAGTTACTTTTCGTAATTTTATGGCTCGACAATATACGATTTTTTATAGCAAAGGAAATATCTGGGCGTGATGGGGTTAAAAGGAGGCTAGATAATTTTATGGATGGGGATGAAAGGTGGATGATAGGTAGTGTGAAGTAACAGGAACTACCACGTGTAGGTTTTACGGCCTCTTGTAGCTTCCTTATTTTCTTATGTTGTGCGAGTAGTATTGAAAAAATATCAATGACTTGTATAATAATGGCCTTTAGGCAGTATTACGAGTGCAGGGAGAACCTTTAGACACTTCTTAAAAATTGTAAAGATTCAGAAAGGATGAAACCCAAATGAAAGTAGTAGCTTAAAAAAAAAAGAGCAATATGAACATTCGTGGCATTGCGATAGTATAATGAAAGCATCACACGTCGTGGCGCTGTACAATCACGACCATACTAAATGCGAAAACATGGAAAGAAAATCCTTACAGAAAGCAGTGTAGATCCGCGTAAATACAGACCAAACCAAAATATAAGAAAAATACATACAAAAAAACCCGTCCTAGGAGCCACTTTTCACAAAATCAGGTTATCAAAGGCTTAACAAAGGTAGCCGCCGCCTCACACCCTTATCCTTCCCCCCATCAACACCCCAACACCCTTCCACCTATCCTTCCCCCATCAACACCCTAACACCCCTCCACCTATCCTTCCCCACATCATCACCCCAACACCCCTCCACCTATCTTCCCCCCATCAACACCCCCTCCACCTATCCTTCCCCCCATCAACACCCCAACACCCCTTCACCCCTTCACCTCATTCCAAGCAAACCCCAGCCCCAACCCCCACCCTGCCCAGTCCCTAACCCCCTACGTACCTCTCCCAGCCACCAACCCCCTCCCTGCGCCCTAACACCTGCCCCTCCCAGCTCCCAACCCCCAACCCCCAAACCCTGCCAACCCCCAGCCCCCACCCCCTGCCCAGCCCCAACCCCCTCCCTACCCCTGTCCTCGGCCTCATGACACCCCCCCCCCCCCCGCGTCTCGCCTCTGTACACTCATCCCGGATTCATTAGCAATTACGAAGAAAAAACGCACAATGGCGGTGAGTCCCAGAGAAACGAGCCCCGCCGCCCCACATTTCCTTCGTCGCTGTAGCCTGCCCGGGTTGGCATACTGTTTAACGCTGTTTGTCCGCCGAGTTTGAGGTGGGACGGGGCTGTTTGCTCATGAGGGCTATAAAAGTCGTCTCGTGTTGTCTCGTGGTAATGGATTGACCCAGTGTTACCAGGTCTTCCTTCTCCTTCTTCTACGGTTTTTTCCTGCTTCCTCTTCTGTTTTTCATCTCAGTTTCTTGTTCATTTTCCTCTTCTTTCTCTTAAATTTTTCTTCTAAGCATTCTTTCATCCTCATCATCACTTTTTTCCTTTTTTTTCATCATTTTTTCCTTTTCCTTTGCTTCTTCTTTTGTTCTTTATTCCTTTCTTCTTCTTCATTTTCCTCTTCTTCCTCTTTATTTCTTCTTCTTATCATTCTCTTTCATCCTCATCATCAATTTTTTCTGTATTTTCCTGCTTCCTCTTCTGTTCTTCATCTCAGTTTCTTCTTCTTTTTCTTCTTAACTTCTTCTTCTAATCATTATCTTTCATCTTCATCATCATATTTTCCTCCTTTCCCACTCCTTTTATATCTTGATGATGAAATACCTACACCTAATATCACTGGAAGAATGAACTCGGCTGTAATTGCATCCACCACCACCACCATCATCATCACCATTACCATCATACTACTTAACCACTACCATGACATAATAGTCTCGTCACAAATTTCATGTCATCGTCATTAGCTTCGTTTTACCACCTGTCCTCCTTCCTCCCTGTCTTCCACTTCCCTTCTCCCATACATCATAACCATCCACCACAACCACCCCACCACAACCCCCACCACAATCATTATTACATCAACCTCCAGTACCCCTCCCTCCTTCATGATCTCTAATATAACCCCTCCTCAACCACCACCACAATCATTATATCCACCTCCAGTACCCTCTCCCCTTCCCCCCTTCATCATCCCCTCCAATATAACCCCTCCTCAACCACCCCACCACAATCATTATATCCACCTCCAGTACCCTCTACCCCTTCCCCCTTCATCATCCCCTCCAATATAACCCCTCCGCAACCACCCCATCAGGATTCTTGTCACAACATCACCACCTCCTCTTCCTCCCCTTAGGTTATTTTTTTATTACGTCAAAATCCCACGTCACCATTCTTGATGCCTTGACCAAACCACAGTATTCCTTCTTATCACCACACCACTGGGGGAGGAGGAGGAGGAGGAGGAGGAGGAGGAGGAGAGGAGGAAGAGGGAGGAAGGAGGAGAGGAGGAGGAGGAGGAGGAGGAGGGAGGAGGAGGAGAGAAGGAGAAGGAGGAGGAGGAGGAGGAGGAGCCGTATATCAGACTCGTGGGTTGAGTGTCACACGAGACAAATTAATCGTTAATCATTTATCATATGCTCATTTTCTCATGTGCTACCTCTATATCCCCCCCCCATCTCGTCTCTCTCATCTCTCTCATCTCCTTCTCTCTCCTATACCCCTCTCCTCTCTCACTCTCTCTCTCTCTCTGCCCTCAGGTGGCAGGTTGTAAGACGTGAGTTCGCATGTGCAGCGTCCCTTGCATTCGTCACGGTTCGAGTCCGCCTAGTTCGTGCTGACGTGGCGGCGCTTTGTATAGTCATACCTGTAGTTGTACTGCAAAGTGTCTAGGTTTGTGAAAATCTTATCTTATCTCTTTCTCTACTCTCGCCTTTGTCATATCATCTTCTATTGTCTCAGTCTCTCTCGTGATCTTCTCTCTCTATCTCTCTCTCTCTCTCTCTCTCTCTCTCTCTCTCTCTCTCTCTCGCTCTCTCTCCTCTCTCTCTCTCTCTCTCTCTCTCTCTCTCTCTCTCTCTCTCTCTCTCCTCTCTCTCTCTCTCTCTCTCTCTCTCTCTCTCTCTCTCTCTCTGCCCATACGAGTAATAAGATCCTTGTCAAATCCTTCTCTCTAATACTGCTTGTTATTTCCTCTCTTATCTCTTATCATAACTTGTATCTTCTCTCTCTCTCTCTCTCTCTCTCTCTCTCTCTCTCTCTCTCTCTCTCTCTCTCTCTTCTCTCTCTCTCTCTCTCTCTCTCTCTCCTCTCTGCTCGCGTGCGTGTCAGCTATCAAGCACGGGTCATTAGTGATCTGAGGAGGCGGCCGTCACATCACGGGACGATCTATCACCTGGGGACAGTCGCCGCCGAGGAATGGTCACGTTCCACCTCAAGGACGGTCACGGATGGGTACATGACCACCACTACAGCTACAGTCTCTGCCTTGAAAATGTTGTGCTAAATGTACAATATATGAAAATTTGTGTAATATTTTCATAATAATAATCCATGATCCGATAATCCATAAATTATTTCTCACACAGCCACTCTTACCCATCAACGTTATTGTAAATGGGTGGATCTGCAATTTTATCCACACCATTTCCATTTATCTATCGTAAAAAAAAACTTTTCGAATTTCTGGTTGCTGAAAATATTCCAAAATTGACGAAAATCTAGTTTTTTGTTATTTTGCCGCAAAACTATGAGTTGTAGAAGAAAACGTATCGAAGTAACAAAGGTTTATCTTGAGGTGTCCTACATGATGCAGTAATCAGTTGTTCAAAACACCTCATGGTTGTCGAGAAAATTGCCATTTTGTATAAATGTACGAATATGCTATTTTCTCGGTTATTTACCAATCAATATTTTTTTGCTTTACGCCGAATGATAGCCCTTGATCTGCTTTATATTTACTTCTCTATAACTCTTGCACCAATCTGCCATAGTGTTTTAGTTATTGACAAAAACGTGATTTAAAAAAAAAATCAAGGCATACCCCTTGCAAAATTTGCCAAAAATTTTGAAAAATATATTTGCTTGAAAATGAGTTCCTAGCAGTCATCGGGCATGCTGAACACGAATCTGGAGCAGTTTTCAGCTACAATGAATAGAAGTCCCTATTTCATACCCTTTGCAAAATTTGCCAAAAGTTTTGAAAAATAGATTTGATTGAAAATTTGTTTCTAGCAGTTATCGGGCATGCTGAACACGAATTTGGAGTCAGTTTTCAGTTACAATGATTAAAATCCCTTTTTCGGCCAATTCACAATGACATTCACAATTGACAATGTGTGTTTACCTATTTGTGTATGTACCGTCAACAACACTGTGTCGCCGCTGCACTAGAGTCGCCAGGCGCCATATATTGCGAATGTTAGCATCACTGCGGACTTGTGTGTGCCACTGAAGAGGCATGCACTGTAGTTTATATTATGTACCTGTCTTCAGTGGCACATGCAGGTCTGTGGTGG
>JACEEZ010010205.1:75000-80000 GCA_016584305.1 Chionoecetes opilio | reverse complement strand
GAAAAGGGTAGAAAAAGGGTGTTTGTAGTGATGAAATACTGCTACCCTTTTTCTACCCTTACAAATATACCCTTTTGCAACCCTAAATATACCCTTTTCCAACCCCAAATATACCCTTTCTCAACCCTCACGTCTAAAAAGGGTAGATAAAGGGTAGATGAAGGGTATAATCGGCAGCATCTACCCTTCAGCCTGGACATAGGGTATAAAAAGGGTAGTGATGGTGCGATGTTACAATTCTACCCTTAATGTACCCCTTATTTCTGAGAGTGTGAGGAGCAAACGCTAAAGTATTTTTTGGATACTCTTTAAGTGTTCATAATTTTTTTTTATTTTTATTCAGAGGATGACAGGTATAGGTAAGGCTGGATTTGTTTTCATTTTTTTTCTCTCCTCTCTCTCTCTTCTCTCCTGTCTTTTCTTTCCCCCTCTTCTCTCTCCCCCTCTCTCTCTCTCTCTCCTTCTCTCTCTCTCTTCTCTCTCTCTCATCTCTCTTCTCTCTCTCCCTCCACCTCTCTCTGTCTCTCACTCCTGCTCTCTCTCTTCTCGCTCTATCTCTCTCTCTGCTTTGTTTTCTTTTCTTTTCTCTCTCTCATCTCTCTCTTCTCTTCCTCTCTCCTCTCTCTCTTCTCTCTCTCTCTCTCTCTCTCTCTCTCTCTCTCTCTCTCTCTCTCTCTCTCTCTCTCTCACACAGCCCGTCAGGGTGGCAAGGTTGGTAGAGACGTGAGCTCGCAATGTGCAGCGTCCCTGTGCATTCGGTCAGCGGTTCGAGTCCGCCTAGTTCGTGCTGACGTGGCGGCGCTTTGTATAGTCAATAACCTTGTAGTTGGTACTTGCAAAGTGTCTAGATAGGATGAAAATTTTATCTTATCTCTCTCTCACACACATTCTCCGATATTTTTTTAGACAGATAGACAGACGAAACAGACAGATAGATAGACAGACAAGAACTATTACCAAAAAAAATAGTACTCAAATCTTCTGTACTATAAAAAATACTACTCAAGTTACAATCTTTATGTCAACTCTTGCATCATACCCAGGTGACCTACAACACGCTACCTTCCCCTGTGGCCTCTACCTCTACCCTCCTACCCTACTACTCTCCTACCCTCCTACCCTCCTACCCTCCTACTCTCCTACCTCCTACTCTCCTACCCTCTACTACCTCTACCCTCTACCCTCCCTTACCAATCATGATTAACGCACCACTCCACTTTGTACCCACTACCTTGCACTCCTACAGTACGATCACCGCCATTCACCCTCAGAGAACACAACAGGTAGAAGAGAAAAAAGGCCATTATCTAACATTTTCAGGATTTTTTTTATACGTCCATGACAAACGCTTAACCCAAGAGGACTATTTTGATCTCATGATCATTATTTACTTGTTATAATGATTACTCTCACTTTTATAAGCAACATTCCTTCAGACTAAACCCCCAAAAAAGGGAAAAAAAGGCGATTATTCAAAATGTTCAGCTATTTTTTTATACTCCTTGACAAACGCTTATCCCAAGAAGACTATTTTGATCTCATTTATCATTATTTCTTGTTATAATGATTACTCTCAGTTTTATAAGCACATTCCTTCAGACTAAACCGCCCAAAAAAGGAAAAAAGGCGTTATTCAATGTTCAGCTTTCTTTTTACTCCTTGACAATCGCTTACCCAGAGGCATTTTGATCTCATCTGTCCTTATTACTTACTATAATTATTACTCTCACTTTTGTAAGCAATAGGTAGGTGTACTCTTCTCTCTCTCTCTCTCTCTCTCTCTCTCTCTCTCTCTCTCTCTCTCTCTGTCACTCTTATGACTTCCTCTCTCTCTCTCCTCTCTCTCTCTCTCTCTTCTCTCTCTCTCTCTCTCTCTCTCTCTCTCTCTCTCTCTCTCTCTCTCTCTCTCTCTCTCTCTCTCTATCTCTCTCATTCGTTAGTCACTTGTAATATGACTTAAACACGAACGAGAGGGAAGGAAGAATTGGATGGAGGAAGGAACTTAGGGAGGGAAGGAAGGGTTAAGGAAGGAAGGAAGGAATGAAGGAAGGAAGGAAGGAAGGAAGGAAGGAAGGAAGGAAGGGAATGGTAAAGGAAGAGGAGAGAAAGGAAGGTAGGAAGGACGTATAATGGTGGCCAGGTGTTGAGGTGCAATGGGAACAGGTGTGTGTGTGTGTGTGTGTGTGTGTGTGTGTGTTGTGTGTGTGGTGTGTATGTGTGTGTGTGGTGCGAATCTGGCTCCTCACACATGCATTAATACACGCATCATCACTTCTACATTATAGTACACACACACACACACACACACACACACACACCACACACACACACACACACACACACACAGGTTACATAGTGTCACAGCACGATTTGCACATACACCAGAAACACACACACACACACAACACACAGCACGACACACAACACACACACACACACACACACACACCACACACACACACACACACACACATTAACGACCATAACTCATTAATATTGCTTTGGTTTTCACGGGAACTGGTGTCGGCTCTTCTGTAATCAAGTGTGAGTGATGACAAGGGTAATAACTAGAGAGCCAGAGGGAAGGGAGGGGGGAGGGAGGGGGGAGGCGTGTGAAAGTAAGATGGAGGAAGGAAGATACGAAGGAAGTGTGAAAAGAGAGAGAGAGAGAGAGAGAGAGAGAGAGAGAGAGAGAGAGAGAGAGAGAGAGAGAGAGAGAGAGAGAGAGAGAGGGGAGAGGTGGGGGTAAAGAGAGAGGAAAGATTTGGGTGAGGGATACATATGTTTTCTCTGTAGCATAAGTCTCTTTCTCTCTCAAGGCCGGTTCCCACTAGCCCGCTCTACGGCAGCCGTTGCCGCACACCGCCCAACAATGACGTCACTATCAGCACCGCTTGAGTGGTATTTGTGGTAACTAGGCACAGTTTGCACCTCCGCTCGAGCAGACACCGCCGAGCGGGAGAGATGACTTGATTTTAACTTTGTACGGCAGCCGTACAGCCGTACAGCTGTGCGGCGGTGCGGTCGACTTTTTTGTGACGTCATTGTGACGTCATTGTTGTTGTACGGCGGCCGTACAAGCGGGCTAGTGGGAACCGGCTTTCTCTCTCTCTCTCTCTCTCTCTCTCTCTCACTCCCTATATACACTACCTCCTCCTCCTCCTCTTTCTCCTCCTCCTCCTCCTCTTCCCTCCTCCCTCCCTCCCTCCCTCCCTCCTAAGGCAAAGCTCGACTCACTCACTGCTTCGGAACCCTAATTGAAACCCGAGACAAAGCTAGTCGGCGTCGCTTCAATTCAATTACCTCGATGGCCGCCGGGGGGAGGGGGGGGGTTGCGGCCTCGTGAATTGCTGAGGAAAATAATGTGGTTCGGTGACATTACTTCTTTTTTGTCGTTGTGGCTTGTGGCTTACCTGGAAATGGTTCGTGGTGGTGGTGGTGGTGGGTGGTGTTGATGGTGGTGATGGTGGTTGGTGGTGGCGGTGGTAGTGGTTGATGGTGCGCATGGTGATGGTGGTGGTGGTTGGTGGTGGGTGTTGATGGTGGTGGTGGTGGTTGATGGTGGTGGTGGTGGGTGTTGATGGTGGTGGTGGTGGTGGTGGTAGTGGTTGATGGTGCGCATGGTGATGGTGGTGGTGGTTGGTTGTGGTTGATTGGTAGTGGTAGTGGTGGTGGTGGTGGTGGTGGTTGATTGGTAGTGGTAGTGGTGGTGGTGGTGGTGGTGGTGGTAGTGGTGGTGGTTGATGGTTGGTGGTGGTGGTGTGGTGGTGTGGTGGTGGTGGGGTTGGTGGTTGTCATGGTTCTGCTTCTAGATTTGCATTGTCGTGGTGTTCGTTCTTCCATGCTCTTTGGGTCTCCATCTCTCCATCGGGTTATGTCGATAAACTATCTGAACTCATTTCAATATGCTTCGTATTGGATCTGAATATATTAATGAACACATTTTCATCTTGAGTGTTTATGTAATTCATAAAGTTAGTTGTGTGAAATGAAACGTGATTTTTATTTTCATGTTAAACTTTTTCTAATCATCTAAAACATAATATAATTTTTCATGTTATGTCTTTTTCCATCAGGTAGAATATTTTTTTTTTTTTTTATATACATTTCTGCCTAAAGCGTCTGTAGGCAGTGACCTCCAGGGCTCAGAATGAAACACTTAATAGAGGAATTACTTTCATATCACGAATTGACCGCCTCAGCACTCAGCACTCGCCTCTTTTTACTAGACAACATATGGTGAACCCAGTAGCACTTTTTATAGGAAGCAATGAATCGCCTGGGTGGTGAAGTAAGCTGAAGTGCTTCTTTTTACCCACTGAGTCAGGTCCAAGTAGTGAGTCATGTACCAGCCAATCAGCGTGAAAGCGTAAATGCGTATTGGTGACTTATGATTGGTTGAAGGTGGTGATGTGGTGGTGTTGGTGAGGCGGTGTTTATCGCTGACCTGGTGATGGGTGTTGACAGGGTACAAGTAGTTTTTTGTGTTTGTTGTTTGCTGTGGTGGTAGTTATAGAAGGGTAGTTATAGAGGTGGTGAAGGAGGAGGAGAAGGAGGAGAAGGATACTGGAAAGGATTAGTATTGTTTGGTGAGAAGTAATTGCGGTGAAAACTCAAAAAGATTGTAAAAAGTACTGTCATCTCCACACACACACCACACACACACACACACACACACACACACACACACCACACACACACACACACACACACCACACACACAAAGGCATGATGCATATTAACAAGTAATTTGCTTAATCAACCTATTATCGTAATGGCAACGAGGGCAATTATCACTAATTAGGTGAGGCATGAGCTTTAGGCCAAACACTCTTAGTCTTCCATTAGCCGGGCACAGTTATGGCCTCTGTTTGCGTAATTAACGAAGCCATTACGAAGACGATGAAGCGGTGAAGTGTGAAGCGGCAAGGAACTCGTCCATTACCAGGTGAGAAGTGCAGGTGGGGTGGTGGTGGTGTTGGTGTTGGTGGTGATGATGA